>VUJU01000698.1:0-10074 GCA_009835225.1 Aphis craccivora | reverse complement strand
GTATTTATTACGAAAATAGAAATAAAGGAAAACTTGTTTGAATGTATATTAAAACTTGAATAATATTATCAACAAAATAATATTTTAATTTAACTGTATAATTATAAGTACTTCATGATGCATTTTCAGGTCAATCGACTTGAATTCATTTTAAATGTTGACCCTTATACCTACTTACATAAGCACAATTATACATGTAACATATACGATATACCTATAGCAATTACTACTAAATTTGTATAAACTTCTGATATATTAACACTTAAAAAAACTATAACCTTCAAGACCGTGTAATAGTTATAATAATACAATATAACTATATAATATTAAACATTATAATATGTTAACACTTTACATTACACTCATGATAAATATCTATTCTTTTAACCTATAACTTTACGAGGGATCAGAGGGTACAGGTGTACTCGGACCAGTTTATGCTTATATAGCCCGAAGTAATAGGTATATTGTTTTTCATTTAATAATTTATAATAAACTATTAAACCATTTTTTTTTTTTTAATATTTCAAAATTATTATACAATTTTGAATTAGTAAAATATGCTATAAATTATAATATTTTTAAAAAATTTATAAAATAATTTTAGTAAATGATTTTCTCATACCTGATTATATAATGTCTGGCTGAGAAGGAGCCGTTGAAAATTTCGCTCCCGAGCCCAAATTTTGAATAGTTACACCACTGATCCTTTGCAGGATACCTTTTATTAATTGGATTAATAATGAATAGATTATTCTTATATAAGTATTATTTTTTTTTATTATTAACTTTAATATTGTATTTGTGTGTAATATGAATATACTATACATAGGTACCTACATTACATTAATTTCAACGGGCTATTGTACTATATAATACCGCGATTAATCAAAGATTACAATAACCTAAATCCAGAAAAAAAATTACGATTTCTATAATCATATAAATTTTATTTAACGGGTTTACGTTATTGTAAAACTTACATTTTATAGATAAATTCTGCATACTGTTTTGAGTGTGATACCAGATAGGCACATTACAGCTAGGTAGGAATGATATAATATGTGAAACGGATTATCGTCCGTAAAATTACTTATAGGCACCTTTACATAATTAGCAGTACATAGTAAATTATGATCTTGTGAATATTATTCGTAGATGGAAGAGAAATAATAATTAAATAAAAAGTATCTATATATACGTATATTTTCTGGGCCGAGTTAATTGATTCTTTTGTATATATAATCATAGAAGTAGTGTTTATTATATAAATATCTATTATAAGCTGCAATATTAAACGTCTATATTTGACTATTTTAGATTGGATTATTTAATTATATAACACTTAATAACTGTATTTATTTCAGTACTTGTGGCTAACCCAAGTATGAAAGAAGTCGAGAGATGATGATATCTTCAAAGCATTTTTTATCATATAGCTTATAAATAAGAAAATCGATAAATTGCGTATCTTTAAAAACTCTATATAGGTAGGTATACCTATACATTAAATATTATATAATATATAATAAAAGGTATTAGCTAAAATGTTTATTAGGACCGTCATTGGTAGGTGTATATATATAAATATTTCTGTGTACATAGGTATTAAATAACAATTTTAATTGAAGAAATATCTGCAGCTGCTTTAGGCATGTGTTATCATTGCAGATAGCATAATATAAAATATTAAACTATTAAGATGTATTTCAAGAAAAAATAAAAAAAAATCTCCGAAAATTAAGTATAGATACCTATATAACCTATGATATACAAGTAATGCATCGTAATGTTATTTATTTATTATAATTCCGATACAACCGATATTATAGGTAATGTAATGTAGACTGTATCATAGATCACAGTATTAAAAATGCAAACTATCACTGATAAAATAACCAACGCTGAAAAAAGACTTTAATCAGAAAATCAAGTCTAGCGGACTGTTATAATATTATTTTATACAAACGCATCTGTATCCGCTTACGAATAAATATAATGCGGCCAAGGAATGAGAGTCGAAGTAAATGGTCTGCAATCGTATTGAAGCACACCCATTATATACCTATAATATGTATAATATATTATTTAGTAGATTATTATAGATAATTTTTTATAATACATACCAAAATACCAAGTACCTATTTATAATTTACCATGTATATTGTATACAATAATATACTATGCGTGTGTATGTATACAAGTTTCAGCGGACATGAGTACACACAACATCACTATCTATATACGTATAATGACATGACGTAAAAATTCATTACCTATGTAGGTATCCGGAATACCGATTTATTACCTATTATTATTACTAAGATATATATTAAAAACATTTGCTCATTAGGTAATATACGTTAATTTTGTATTATTTTTTTTTATCCTGCAGGTTTTATAAATTAAATATTTAAATATTTATTTATAAATTATATATGACATTTATATTATAAAACCTGCTGGATAAAAAATAATAATACAAAATTAATGTACATTACCTAATGAGCAAATGTTTTTAATGTTATAATATAATATATATACTATAGCTGTATACAATCTGATTTCTCGCGAAAACTAAGTAACAAATATAAAATAGATTACTATATTCTAATATTCGTGTATCCTTATTGTCTTAGCATATTTCGTTCACGGAAAAGTCGGCGTAGATGTACGACCACTTTGTGAACTTATTCGATCGAGATGAGCGATCTTCCTGTTTCGGATCTTTAAGCAAAATCTCTGAAATTGAAAAAAATCATTGAGTAGTTTATGTATCTAATAACACATTATTGGCTTTGCCTTGGATCGCGTTTGAGAAATTCTTATTCTCCTTTTTTCTAAATCCTAATCCATATTAATACGCTCTTCATCATTCTTATAGAATCGATAATCACGCGTATGGTTGGCTTGCGTTGTGCGTACATCGACCGATATTTCAAAGCCTTGCCGGTAGCATTTTTTTCAAGGAAATAAACCACGAACTAACCGATAACACATAGAAATATAGAAAACTAATGACCAAGCTACCGGTTCAAGTGCGATCTCTACAAGTATGATTTCACAAAATAAACTCGAATAATTCAGCTTATTCAATTTTTTTTTTTTTTTTTTTGATTTATATGTTACCTTGGTAACGCGGATGAAATAAAATAATAATTATTAATTATATTTTACGTAATAAAACTGTATTTTTTTTTAAACATCTGTAAGAAATATACAATCTGTAATTATAGATATAATATAATATACTTACAATACAAACATAATATATGATAGGAAAATAATATGCATTACATAATAAGGCATGTCAATTAGAAGAGAAAAACTTTTATTTCACCTGGCAGAACAAAATTGTAACAAATTACCGAATTTTCAGATAGATTTTCCAAAAATTCTCATTCATACAGACCTTTTCCTGAAAATTATGAACATAACAGAAAAAAATTAACAAAATCGGTAAAGTAATAGTCAAGTGATAATCTTACTTACATGCGGAAATTTATTTTTATGTACCCACATTTAAGTCTAGGTATATGCCATATAGATAACATATAGATACCGTATAGATAGACATTATATATTATATATATTATAATATATACAATAATACAGGAGTATACCTAGAAGGCTAGAACATTACACCTACAATAATAATTATACTTTATAAATCACCAGCGATTATAATTAGTAATTTATCACAGCTTAAACTCTAATTTGTAAGCAATATCTTATAAATTGATAATGCTCATATTTTAGAATAGAACTTACGACTACACTTACAAACATAGAACTATGGTATAGAGGTGAACTCCGAGAGCCAACTTCGCGCCGTACATAATATGCAAAGAACAAGCTAGGATAATATACCTATATTACATAATTTATCACAAATGTATGTACCTAGTAACTATATACTTACAACACAACAACTATATTTTAGTATGAGAGACTCTATTTATTTTTACAAGACAATTCGCGTTCATCCTTTTATAGACATAAATCAAATTATTTTATAATACAGTCTATACCGCGCCTATATTCTTTACTGCACGGTTATTCAAATTAATGTATAGGTACGTTTCGCTAAACTATCCGACATAAAATAAAAAAAAAAATAAATATTTGTAAGGTCGTTTCGGTGTGTAAATAATGGATACGCACTTCCAACCAATATAAAGTATTGTACAGCTGTGACACGAGATTTTTCTTTATTTTTTTTTTTAGTATTCGGAAAAAAATGTAAAAACAAATAATTGCATTTTGACCTTCACGGTATGCAACTATATAATACTAAATATAAATATATATCTACTAACCATCCATAACGCATTTGTTTGAAAAATATATTTTTCACATCTTGAAATACCTATACATTACATATTATTTTGTATTTTATATAATACGACGATGACTATAAAAGATTTTCGCTATATGTTATTAAAACATAAACACACGTCACACACACACAGTGTGTTCACTATTCAGTATGTATAATAGTCTATGCAAACTGAGAAAAACACGTTTTTTTTCTATTATCATCGATGATGACGATGAGAAGCATATATGTACATATTACTATTATGCCTGAAATATAAAATTATGATATAGACATTTTATACATATGATTATATATATAGTAAACGACGACCTTTTCCATTCGATTACAGATAATGTAGCATGCAGTGGCTGCGGTACAAATATTACACAGATAATAATAGTATTCAGTGATAATTCTAATATAATATAGGTATATATATACATATAGGTATATATATACAATATACAGCACAACTGCGTGAAAAAATGAAACGACGCCAACGCAATAACGATTAATATTGATTATGCATAATATATATTATATGTAATGTAATATTTAATATACCTACCTAAATTATAGTTTGACTAAACGACAGTAAAATACGATTAATTCAATATTGAACATACGGAGGTAAACTGTTTTTAATAAATTTAATTTCAAAATTTGCTTATTATATAATACAGGTACCTACCTATGTCTGAAATGGCCAGTAGCATTTTTTGAACAATTGAATTTCTGTATTTTTTACTATGAAATTTACTGTGTCAACATATACTTACTCAGTGTTTATACAGTGTTGAATTTCTAAATTTTACTTGAATTCTGCAACTGCATTATTTATAAATGAACAACAAAAATGTTGGCTGCTGTTGATGACGCATACAAGTACAGTACACAACTATACATATATACACAGAACACACGCATATTATAGTTCATTATATGTTCATACATTATATATAAACGTAATATAATAGCGTACTTACAATATCTTCAGAAAGGTATATATTGGAAAGAAAAATAAATAAATATAATATGACATTTTCTACGAAATTGCACATTTATTCGACAAACATTACTCTGCACTTGAATATTATACATATATAGGTTATATATAATTCAAATTCTACGAATACGATTATTACAATCTCAAATGATAATATCTAATAATAATAATAATAATAAATAAATAATTATTCACCTTTTTCTTCAATTTTTTTTTACACGAGGAATTTTGGGGTAACAGAGATAACATATATAATATATAACTTTCTAAGTCATAATATATATATGAATATATAAAATATAATGTATAAAATAAAAACTAAAAACAAATCATAATAATAATAATAATAATAATAATGAGTGTTCGCAGTAGGTATGTGTGTTAATTATACCTAGGTATACTTATACATACATAATATGTATCAGAATAAAGTTAGGGTCCACAGCGTGGGCAGCAAACGAAATCGCATCTATACAATATAATATATTATAAGAAATAATATTTTTCGTCGAAAATATAGATACCTATGATAATTATTACTGCACATTAAAAACTACATCACAGAATAACAAATATATACTAAACACTACAATTTAATTCTCTTACACGATAAATGATATAATATATTATATACTATACCTAGTGTATAATAGGTTCAGTACGTCATTATTTTATAATAGTATATATAGTAGGCATTATATTATATTGAGTTAACACGATTAAAATATATAATATTTGTATATACCGTATAATAATAATATACAACAGTGCGTCCTGTTTGTATATTATGCCTAATATCTATAGATAATAATAATGATGGCTAATTTGTACAGACCTTATAGATAGGAAAAAAAACAAACAAACAAACAAATTATGTAAATATATAATTTAAGAACAACGGTTAAAATAATACAGGTATACTTATATACGCCGCGTGTGGGTATACGCATTACGCAAGACGTGGCCGTATATTTAAAGGGGGGGCGCAACGGGGACATTTTCCACGGGGCCGGTGTATTATTATATTATACATAAATAACATTTTGAGAGGGGGCGAACAAATATTTTCGGACGCAAAAAGTGTAAGTATACGGCCCTGTACATAGGAAAGTCTATACGTATTACACGATAGGTACCTACACGCGCGTATGTATATATAACGATATATTATTATGTCATATTATTTTATGGAATAAATCGTCGCCGCGAAAGTGTGTACACGCTACAAGAGAAGATCAGATAATATTACCTATTAACACGCCGTCGTCATCGCGCCGAGCGCAAATATAACGACACGCTTGTCCGACATATAATATAATAATAATAACAATAATATATTATAGGTACATATAGGTACGAATCCAAAGTGCGGTCCGGTCAGAGGTCGGACGACGTACGCGACTTATTACCGAACACGTGACTACATAATCTATAATAATATCATAGTATAATACCTCAGGTAATAGGTATACAACGCGTTGTTAGTTGTGTAGCGGAAAATAAGACGCCGCGGCGTACCGTAAGTATTGCTGTTGCTGTTGTTGGTGGTGCAACTGTTGCAGCTGGCTGTGGTGCTGCAGGACGTGATGGTGCTGATGTTGGTCTTGAAACGCCATCGCCGCGGCGGCCGCGGCCGCGTGATGGAACTCGTACGGCACCATCAACGGCGCCCTGTACGCGGCCGGCACGATGGACGGGAACCGTCGCAGAATGTCGTCGTTGTCGTCCGCGACGTCGTCGTCGTCGTCCGTGTAATCGGCGGCGGTCGTCAGCGGTCGCGGCTGTTGTCGGGCCGACGACGGGTCGGGCCCGATCAGACTCTCGATGTCGAACGGTCTCTTGACCGCCGGCTTGGTTGTGCAGGCGGTGACCGCGTCCGCGGCGTTACGGCTGCGGCTGCGGCGGCGTCGGCGACCGATGCCGTCGTCGTCGTAACAGTGCAGCTGACGGTGCACGTGCGCGGGCCCGACGGACGACGCGCCGAGTTGAGATGACGGCGGCTGAAGAAGTTGCTGTGGCGGCGGCGGACTGCCGGCCGACGACGAACACGGAGACGAAGACGACGCGGACGAGGCGCCCGACGACGAGGCAGCGCCGGCTGACGACAACGACGAAGCCGCTGACATGGCCGGATGGTTGCGCTGCATGTGAGCCAAATTGTTGGCCAGAGCGATCAGTTCGTTGTCCAACCTGCAGAATAACCAAATAAACGATTAAAATCACAGTCATCAAAACGAATCAAAGTGCATATTACAATATTATCGCATTTGCCGTTAAATACGTAAAAACTCTCGAAATGTATTAATATATATAATATTATACGTCTCATAAGGGTATGCGTTCGGTTAGGCTATACTGTTGTGTTTAACTTATCGCGAGAAAATGTGAAAATGTGTAAAATACGAGTATTGATTAAAGTAGGACTGTTATAATGATAGGTATATATAAACATTAAATTAGAGTGTATACATATTATATAGGTATAGGACGCACCTGTCTTTGTCGGACTTGACCAGTTTGAACCGTTTGCGGCGCCGCAACAGCGAACCGTTCTCGAACATGTCCAGGGCGGCCGGATGCAGAGCCCAGTACGCGCCTTTGCCCGGTCTGTCCGGCATCCGCGGGATTTTCACGAAACAGTCGTTGAACGACAGGTTGTGCCGGAGCGAGTTCTGCCAGCGTTGCGTGTTCCGCCTGTAGTACGGGAACTGGTCGCTGATGAACTTGTAAATGTCAGACAGTGGAAGCATTTTCTCCGGCGAACTCCATATGGCCATGGCCGTCAGCGATATATAACTGTACGGTGGCTTTTGGTCGCCGTACGAGTCGCGACTAGGCCGCGGCATTTTTACAAGATTTTTATAGTATGACGCTCCGGCAAAATATTGGATATATTGTATAGGTAAGAATCGGTTATTCCTATGTAATATATTATAACTTTGTAGGTAAACGCACGTTTATCGACGAATGAGCACAGTATAATTAAAAAAAAAAAAAAAAAAAAAACTGCAATAATATTGTCATACGCCGGAAACAAAAACCAAAAAAAAATTTATATTATATTACACCGAAAACCACATACGAACGATATTATTATTATTATTATTATAAATGACGCACGTACAGCATTACAGTATACGACTGCGACGGCGTTCGAGTGCGGACTGCGGACTGAACGGTTGCGGTGCAGTTGCGGCGGCGGCGTGGCCCGTCGGACGTCACGGTCAGATAAGGTGGTCCGCCCAATGGCACGTCTGCGCGGGCCCAATGGCTCGGGGGAGCGGCCGTCGTCTCGAGCCCCGCCTCCCGTTTCCCCCCCATCAGAGAATAATCGGTCTGAGATAGAGGTGATGACCCGAACGGCGGGGACGGTTTTTTTCTTCCTCCAACAGAAATATATTAGGTATACCTACTCAGCAAAATCGTCTTCTCCTTTCTTTATCGACCACCACGTCCAAATGCCGAATACGTTTTTCTGCACACTCTCCGCTGACCGCTATACATATAATTATAATATAATAATATAAAGCAATAATAAAATATGTTTATAGGACGATTATCGCGTCGCGGATGCTAGTCTGCACCACGGGCGCATCTCACAAATAACGCGTTTCCCTGTAGAAAAATTTCATGATATCAATGTTATATATACCCATTATGTACCTATATATTGTTATTATTATTATTTAAAATAAATAGTGTCCGGATTGAAATGTCCTTAAAACCAAACAAATATTATTATAAACTCTAAAAAGTCTAAAAAATATGCCTTACCATTTCTTTATTATACAATTTAGTAATTTATAAATAAAAAAAATTATTTTTATTTTATCATAAAAAAAGTTCCACGGTCAATAATAAAGATAAGATAAAAATTAATTCAAAATGAATCAAATGATGAATGACAACAATGTGTATGGAAAAACCCAATAATAAACCTATCAAATGAAATAATAACTAAAATATTAAGAAAACGATTTATATAAATATTATTATAATATTTTCAATAGGCTAAATTTGAATTATATATTGAACAAATATGCACTAAAACATTTGAAACCAACAAAATTAATCAATAATGCTAAAAAAAAATACAAAATAAAAGTTGAAGCAGCCGTTACATGAAACGAACAGTGTGAAAATTCAGTGTAAAATTCATGCCACCATATCACAAAGCACTTCACACATTGAAAAAACGTCGTAGTATAGTACCTATAGAAAAAAAATAATATTGAATATCTCCGAATTAAATGTCAAAATATACAAAATAACGTTTTTTTGAAAAAATCACATTATGTATAATACTTGGTAAACGATTAAGGTTTCAGACTCAAAATTCCATAAGAATGATATAATACGATGCCTGATAAACATATTTCCATAAAAACGTAATAAATGTCAAATTTTTTTTGCTTACATTCTGTCCACAGCCACTTGTTGTCATTTTGTTTAAAAAAATATAGTTTTTCGTACTTTTCACAGTATAAAATTCATGCCACCATTTCAGAACCGTACATCACACATTGAAAAAACGTCGTAGTATCGTATAGAAAAAGTATAATATTGCATATCTCCGAATTTAATGTCAAATTATACAAAATAACGTTTTTTTGAAAAAATCACATTATGTATAATACTTGGTGAAGGATTAAGTTTTCAGACTCGAAATTCCATATCTATAATATAATACGATGCCTGATAAACATATTTCCATATAAACGTAAAAATTGTCAAATTCTTTTTTCTT
>VUJU01000697.1:0-78525 GCA_009835225.1 Aphis craccivora | reverse complement strand
ATATATATACTTAACATGGCAATACAAAGCTTGATTTATTACTCAATTATAATATACCCAGCAATGTTAGATAAATGCCTTAATTTTCTAGAGTCTGTCAAATACGAATATTAAAAAAAATGTAATACATATCTTGTATCAGACACGCGTTTATTACGTATGACTTAAATATGTTTTTTTATACATTTAAATTACCGCACATAATCGTTCGATTAATCTATGTTGTACATGCACATAATAATTAAATAATACAGCCGAGTGGTTCAATAATAATAAAAAAAAATCGCTGGAGACAGATAATGTAAACATAAACTTTTGATTCGAAAATAATATAGTAATTGTTAACTCCATAGTTCATAGTAACATTATTGTAGTATAATGTAAAGTGTACAACTCGAGTATAAAGAGATTGGGTTTATTACTTGATATATTACCGAACGTGATGGTTCAAAGTACTCTCAAAGTCTCAACTTTTCTGATAATGTATCTAAGAAAGATTTCAGAAATGTTTGTCGAAATCGGTTCAGAAGTTGTTGATCCCATAAATTACTGATATACCTACAATTGCCTTTTGATGTATATATTTGAATTATATATGTAATTTTATTTAATTTAAAAATAATCCTATGGTACCACATCGCAGATCAACTAATGTATACCATTATTTTTAAAAACAAATTCTAGTTCTGGAATCAATGCGGGAACCATATAGGTACATAAACAAAATAATATTCAATTTCTCAGAAGTCTCAAAACAACATTCATGTATGAGTCGTCTACAGAAACTTGTAGTGATCGAGAAACGAAGCATAGAAGGCTCACCGAGTCCCTAGGAATATGTGAGTAACATTTTATGAAAATTACTCAACTAGTTTCCAATTTTAAAATTTTAACCTCTATACAATTTATATAATATATGCATGTTGTATAGACAAAAGTATAGATAAACAATATTGTGCAGCTATTATTCATATTACGGTTTTATTATGTTTTGAATTTTTAACTACTATATATTTAAAACAGTATGCATAGTATGGACGATTACTGCTTTGACTAAATTATAATTACACACTTTTACATATTAGCTAGTATGGTAGGTACGAGTACAATATACAGCGAGTAAAATGAAGTGTATTCACGATACTAAACAATGTAAACAATAATCATAAGACACAAATATTGACATAGACAAGAATAGAGTGATCACCAATGTAAATACATACCACTGACTGTTCACGTGAAAAAATCGGATGTAAGATTAAAAATGGGCACTCGAAATACTACCTATATCATAAGTAGTCACGAGTGTATGATAATGTACCTAGTTAACGTGTTTCTAATATATCTGAACATTAGACACACTGCGGGAACAATATTAGTGGTGCAGGAACTGAATTAGGGGAAAAACTTTAAATTCTTAAAAGTAGTTATTCTCTTCGAATATATTGATTTATATTTTAAGTCACAAAAAAAAAACTTATTTGGCTAATTCTTGCTTCCATTAAAAAAAATAAATAAATAAAAAATAAGTATCTCGATCGTAATTTCATGCGATTTATAGATTGGCGGTGATTGGAGCTAATGACGTAATATCATAATCTATAACAATATATACAACTTGTAATTTCGTAGCTAGAGATGGTGGCGCCATAGTTATAACCAGCCGGTCTGATCTGAGCTGAATAAAGTGGAATTTCGCACACCGGAAATGCTGGATGATCGGTCATGTGTCAGCTGCAGCTGTTCGCGCTGTTCATTATGTAGGAACAGGTATATGCATAAACGTGTATACTGTATATATAATTTATGTATATGTATGGGTATTAAACCCTCTTCCGGTCGCCCGTGGGATGACTATAGGCGCAATCGTTTCCGCTATTTCCGGTTTTGCCCAAGCTGCTGCTGAATCGTTTACGTCGTTGTACACGCGCGCTCGACCGCCTATCAATATTATATCCACCTGACCATCTTAGACGGCAGAACACGAAGCAGGTGTCGTCTGTTTATTATAACACAGCCATCTTGCCATCTTTTATTAATAATTTAATAATAATATCTATTTATATACGCCGGTGGCAAAGTCATTCTCGGTGGCAGAACCACTTATAGTTGAGGAGAGGACGAAACGGTCACATCTCATCTCTGAGCTGTTCCCCCACCATTCAACGACTAAAAAATCGTCGTTGGTCATTGTAAAAACTAAACTTATAACGTTCAATATATATATATATATAATATTATAATATCATTATAAGAGATGAAAAGTAGATAAAATGAAGAAAAATTTTAATTATCTTATTACTATCATTCATGTTGTACCTACTGTTTTCTTTAAAAATTTTTTGTTTTCTAATTGCCAATCGAATTTATACAGATACTACATTGTTATAGACCAAAAATTATAATAGTTGGGATATAGTATTGCTAGAATAAAAGTAGTCCCGAATAACAATACATATTTATACACAAATGGATAGAAACTACAGATGGTAGAACATTGTTATTTATGTTTACTATTTTCGGAATCTTATGTAAATAAGAAAGTATAGCTACCTTTACATCATCAAGCTTTTGGTAAATAATTTCAGATATATTTAATATTGACATTCCAAGTTTAATAAAACAATATTTCTTTTAACTTTAAACTAGATACATACATTATATGACCTTTAGTTGATTATATTAAACATTAAAATTTTTAGTTTTATTTTATTACAGAACTCATAACATTATCATATTAATTTAATAATATATATTTATTGATCAACACACAAACAAGTCGTACTATACGTAAAAGCAGGTAGAATCAGACTAAAATTTGTTACTTGGAAATAATATTTAGGTATGAAAAAAATCGATTATTATATTTTGCATAAAATTTCGCTCTAAGAAAAAACAAATTTACAAAATCTTGAAGGTATTAAAATTAAATATTAAACGTAGGTTAAGCAGTTACAATTCTCGGTGATTGCAAGCAAGTGATATATTTTTTTTCAAGGAACGACTGCCTTGAGATCAAGCGCCATTTAGGTGCATTAAGGTGTAATCAAAAATGAGTTTAAACACAGACAATTATTGCCTTAATGGGCCATCGTTTTTACCAAATAAAGCTTAGGGTCGATGGTACAACGTTTCGAAAGAATCTTTTTCCGCGTAAGAGCGGTACATGTTTTACTCTCGTAATATATAACAGCAGTCGACCATAATCTTTAGCGTCACCGAAATCGGTGTAATAACAATAACAGCAATGATGATAATAGTTTTCACCAGCAATACTGTTATTATCGAGCGTGGAAAGAAGCTGGAGAAGACTTAGAATTAATAATATGCTGAATGAACAATAATGATAGAGTGTATAATATATTATATATATATATATATATATATATATTTATGTATTCATATAGGTACGTGTTTTAAATTACGTAATTATTTACTAATAACAATACGCTTAAACGGTTTGTCGTGATCCAACCACGAGAGAGGATTTTGACGACTGTTTCTATACGTAACATTTGACCGAAACGACTTTCATTCCAAAAGAAGCAGTTTATTTATCTGCATGTAAAAATGTTGTCATTTAACTTAACGAGTTGAGAATCGTACTTCACTTTCTATACGGAACGAAAAAGTATTCGCCTTACAGACAGAGTCATCTCAGAGGTGTTTCAAAAACGTTTTCAAAATACGTTTATTTAATCTATAGCTTCAGCTATTCTAGGAGTTTACTGTAATTATTGTCATTAATTATGTTAACAAAAAATACAATTAATTCTTTAAAATTCTTATTAATTATTCATATGATTATTATATGTAAAATTTGAGTTATTTTCATTGATTTTATATATTTTATTATAATTTTCTTGAATGTGGCCTACTGATTTTTTTTTTCGGAATAATTTCAAGTCTACAAGTCGTTAAACGAATCGTTAATTATACGCATTTCCATTTAACAAACACGCGTGATATTTTAACGACAGTAAATACCTACAGCTCTGCAGCAGTATTACAACTGATTTTCTATTCAACCTATTATAGTTATTGATTATTTATTGGTAAAAACGAATTCGTTCATCGACAGCGCGATACGACAATTAAGCGACCTCGGGACGTACTTTGTTCAGTTATTGTGCTCATTTCATTTGTTTTTACTGTGGTGTGATAAAATTTGACGAAAACAATTGAACACACAAATTGTCGATTTATCTTTGGGCATAGGAAACTTGTGCGCCATAAACTATTATGCGCGATTTCCGAGAATATTAGAACGTTATATATATTACGTATACCCCCGCATTGATTATATTATAATATTAGTTTTACGAAACTCCTCACACGCCGGGAATCTGTATTACACGGTGCGCCATCGTCCGCTCGGCGATGATCGTCAACGAAGTACAATAATGCGACGATTTTAAGTACTTTTCGGCTCTCTCGTGAGTCGACAAATCCACGCGTAAACAAGCACACACACATGCTCACATATTATTATACTGACGTGATCGCATAACTATACATATATAAGACACTTATTGTGCCGCGAGGAAAGTGAAGGCTGAGCTCCGCCGACGCCAACTCGTCCGTCATTATTACATAACGGATAAAAAAAAAAACTCTTTAAACATAAGTATACCTATTGATATATGTATACTTGCATTGTGGACTTGTGTGTGTGTGTGTGTGTAAGACACATTCGGTCTTCTTACAACGAGCTAAAGAGTCGCAGAGCGTCGACGCCGGTGAAAGGCAAACACTTAACCGCGCGTAATACGATCTACCGTACTTATACACACACACACATATATATATATATATAACAGACACACACACGTATATGTATATACATGTACGTATATACACTAATGTAGGTACGTAAATTATACACGCGCGTTGGTTCGCGTGAAGAAAATAATGTATAGAATATTGTTGTTACTGTGTATATATTGTGTTCGCGCTCTGTGTATCGGCTTCGTCGATCGGAAGTATATATAGCTGCAGCCGAGTATATTATAATATAAAATGATATACAAGTAAAGGTGTAATAGGCATATATGTATAAACGAAACGCGTGTGTTGATCCTCGAATACCGTCGATTTCTCGTGAGATAGATAGACGCGCGTGAAATCCGCCCGGAAGTCGTATAGGCACTAGCTTTATTATATGCAATAATAACTCTGCACCTGTATAATGCTATAGGTACCGTATTATATAGGCGTACACGTATCATAAAAATGAGTCGATAATATTATAATATTATGTGTGTTGTTGTCACATTGTATATGCGTATATATTAATATTATCATATAGTTAAGTAAACGACAAACGAATTGACCACTTAATATCATAATAATATTATGATGCTATACTACGCTTATAATATATTATATTATTATAACAGCGCGGATGATTAACGTTTTTTTGCTAGTCTGCTTGTCGAATAAAAATTTATGATCGATTATTTATAACCTGCGTTTCTTTATGAAATTAATACTTTTAACTTATAAAAAAAAAATGCATCTTCATTCACCACACCACTTAAAATAGTCGAATAAGACATTTAGTTGACAAACGAAATAAACATAAAATACAGTTATATAATGCATATGAATTCATAATTATATTTAAGAATTAAATTTATGACGAATAAAAGTCATCAAACTCGGTTTACCAAATTTTCGGTAATTCTATTACTCGAAATTCGAATTATCGAATTACGGGTCACTTTTGAAACGTTCAAATGTAGTAGGGTAGCCATCTCTGTTATATTTAGTAAACATTTTAATTTCCTATTACGTTATTAACGAAATTTTAACTTTTTCGGGATGGATTGCATCGGTTACAGTAACAATATAACAGTTAAAATATGTTTGTGTGGTTCAATTCACTTTGTTCAAAATTATGTTGGAATATCAATCGGACGAGAGGATAACGTTGCTAATGTTTGAGTTCTGTCGATTCAAAAATTGTTAAGCAAATAATAACGATAATGTATCTATAATGTTATTATTCTAGTGCACGTACCTAACTAACATAATATTATAATAATATATTGCCTAATAATATAGATTATATTAATATTTTACCACGAATTTCAGGAGAAATATTACAATGTATTTTCACACTTCTCCGCCCTAAAGCGGACGCACATGGAGTTTTTAAGCGAGCAGAGTACTCGTAGTGGCTTACGGTTATCAGCATCTTCACATTATCTACGGCGAAACTCGATTATGATGTTGTATACAACCAGCTCGAGAGCGGAACCCGCGATGATCACGTGAACCGTTGATGAGATGGTTGAAAATATAAAAACACACCGTCGTGTACTCGAGTGTCGCAACACAAAAGTCGTATTTATTTTGTTGTCCTCGTTCGTCATTCATTATTCCGTCATTATATATTTTATCACATTTTATTATTATCAGCAGAACCGACTAATTTTCAACGTCCCGGAGCGTACTGAAATTTACATACACACATATTGTATAATATGTGCGTATTTTACATACAGTCGAATACCGTCACGGAAGTCCGAAGTTTTATGAAAATGTATCCTTTTTGGGAGCCGTTAAATTCCACTGAGACGATGCAAAATGTCATCGTATCATTATAGTTATAACAATTGTACCATCGAGTAACACTATAATAATGTGTTATATTGGTATACGTTTGAAGTACATAATGTATACGCTTAAAATGTGTAAAGACCTATCACCGAATGTGGAATTCTCATAATATTATAATTAATACATTACTATACAGTACCGTGTTTAATATTACGGCGGTCCGCGGGTGGAGGGTGATTACATTTGTTTTAATTCTTTTGCACCCCAAAACAAATAGTCATTCTTAAATGTATTAATTTTTTTCAAAACCGAAATGTTTACTACTTTATTTTGAAAATTTCACAACGCAATTATTCAATAAATACAAAGGTAGTAAAAGTCCAAAATTCAAACACGAGTCTCTAATGACTACTCCTCATCCTCTTCTTGCTGTGAAATACTTCACTGGTTTATTAAATTAACCATTTATATGTAGTATACGAAGAAAATACGATACACGACGGTTATTGTTTGCATATAAATGCAGTTAATTGGTATGAAACGTTTGCCTTGGATGTACAATTCATTTAGCGAAACGGTATTCATGCCGATTATAACAATAATATTATTAAGACGTAACCATCGTCATTGCATGACGTATACATAAACCATTTTGCAATGAAAATACGCGAATAATACTCAATAATAATATTATGATGGAAACGCTATTTTCTCTGGGGCGGCCTTAGGTTTTGTGGCGCCCAGGACAAATTTATTTATCGTGGACTCTGTTAACGACAAGAACATTCGTACAAGAATCCCAGTATTTTTATTATATTGTTTTGTACGAAATTTCATTTTATATTCTAGTTTCATACTCAATTGTTGTATAATAATATGCAGTGCAGCTATAATCAGTTTGATATTATTCGGCATTTGTATAGGTAGGTATATTCATACTTTAAAAGTACATATTATTATGTTAGTTATATTATATAATGTTAATGCTTAATATTATTACTATTTTATTATGATAAGCAAAATATTAATAATTAGAAAGACAAATACTATATATTAATATAATTCGTTTACGGTTATTATTAATAGCAGTTATCGTCGATCATTACGATATTACATTTAGCCATATCACTATTGCCATTATCTGAGTGAACGAGTACAAGTCATGAATATAATATAGCTTTGTCTTGAACTGCGATATTTTTGCATTAAAATGTCTCATCGTGAAGGGTCATAAGGTCTAAAAATGCGGTCGGGACCTATAGGACGAATAATGTCCTAGTTGACCTACTCCAGGTCCACCCTCGCCGTCGTTATCGTAAGTAAAATAAATGAAATTTCTGCACATTTGCATAATGCATTACAACGTTTTGTTGTGAAACATATACAATAAAATAAGAATACAACCGATAAGACCTTTATATGCACCTAAACGTATAGGTAATATGTATTCAAATAGTATACGCATGTTGTGCATCTTTCCGCCGTCTACTCTGCATATTTTCTTCGAGTGTACACAAAAGAAAAGGTTGCGTTAAAAAATAATATCGAGTTCAGACATTGTGCGTTTGGCCGTTAACATCTACAGATGATAGAGGTATAGGTACCTACTATACACCGTATACATAATATACAATATTATTATGCTGTTTGTACTGTATAAAATACCGTCTACCTAAATACCTGCACTCGTGTTTATCTGGACCAACAGTGAGACAGATTTAGAAAAATCAGAGACGTATAAATAATAAATGTAAACTGAGTGCACGAGGAGTTAAGAACACGTTCGTTTCGTACGTGTCCAAGGCGGTACACGGTCAAAAACATCATAATATGGATTTATTCGCACGTATGCCATGGGTACCTATAACAATCGGTGTGCTTATGATATTTGTCGGGCGTTTAAAAGAGCACGTCTCGGTGTCGGGAAAACACAATGTCGAAATAAAAAAAATGTCAAACGCGACTGAGTATGCAAATGCGTTTCGAGGTGTGTTCTGTTTTTCGTACAAGATGTACACGCGCCCGAGAGTGTACGTTATGCGTATGCATATAATAGTTATACACGACAGATATAACGATATTATATTCTCCATAATATGTAAAGTACCTGCACATTATAATTATTACGGGTCGAAACGGATTTCAACATAAACGTCTCGGCATAATGTAATAATTAACGACGCATAAATAACATTGTATTTCCTTTAATTTCGCATAGCTATACAGCGTACACCATCAAAAAAACCGTCGAAAACAAACGTCAAAATTTCTCTTTTCCCATTACAATAATAATAATACATATTATGATGTCGTATCGTTACGTCTCAATCGACGTGGCTCGGGCGTGTTTTTTTTTTTTTGTTAGACGAATTCGACGACACGCGGAGATTTGAGCTATCTATCTAACCTATCTAATGATAAGTAATAACTATTTCTTATAAAATATATTATAATAATATAAGCACAAGGGACACCGTGTAAAACGTTCATATATATATTTTTTAGTTTTCTTGCGTTGGGATTTTTTCTCAGACCATTTTAATTTTGGTCAATACAAACTCTGTTAAAATTTAAAACAATTTTATTGGCAAAATATTAAATAAAAACACAGCGACCAACACGTTTTAATTAATAATAGTATATACCTACCGTATATTATACTATAGCGACTGTGACCTAATAATCGGTTTCGGGTTATAAATTATAACATTATAAACATTTAGTAAAGGTCCAATGATATCAGTTTAAGCTTCAAGGTATAATAATAAAAAAAAAAATGTCCCATTATTCAATGAATAACTCACATAGTATAGATACCTATATGGCTATATAATTATATCATTCGGTTTTAAAGATAATTTAGGGAAGTAGTTATTATTAATTGTTCTCAAGTATATAGCTTAACATCCTCTGTATATACCATTTATAAAATCATTGGTAATTACTATCATGCACAGCATATTGTGGCTTCAATTCTTGATTGATTTTAAAGACATGTTCATGAACTTTTTTTATTTGGTTCCTTTTTTTCATAGATCCGAAGTTAAAATAAAAGTTTGCTAACGAAAAAGAAAGTATAGGTAGTATAGAACATATGTATAGACATATTTAAAATATAAAACATAAAATATTATACTACTTCAGGTTGATTCACTAATACTCATCCTCATTTTGTTATTCAACAATGAATTTATTTAGATTCTTATATTGGAACTTTTAAGCATATTTAAGAAGGATATTTTTAGTTAATTAGACTTTTTAACTATTTAAGAAGGGTTCTGAAGTGATACAAACTTATTTTTTTCAAAATAGAACTAATATTTTTGTACTGTAATTTTGTTAAGTAGAGATCATATTTTTTTTTCAACATTTAAATTTGGTATATCAAAATGCAAAACAAATAGGTAGTTCTGAATTATTAAAATATTCTTCAAAAATGAATTGAAAAAAAAAATATATAAAATAGATGTAATATTAAATCTAATATTTATTTAAGTTACAGTGAGACAAATTTTACAGATTTATTATTATAAGCTAATGACATACGATTAGGTAATAGAAAATCTTATGACTACTATGACAATGAAATATCTAAATATGATAAAATATTTTAAGATAACTTTTTTTTTCAGTTTTGAACTGACAACGCCGTGGGGACTATTTTTGCATTACTTCCACACAAGGACCTATTTTAGTCTATAGATACGCTTACATTTTATTCAAGGAGATGGAAACTCAAACCGAAACCGAGGAAAACTTTATAATTATTCATCTAAAAAACTGTAAGTAAACTTATACAATGCACATCACATTTGATAGCCCAAAAATACCACATAGCCCTGCATCAAAATAATATTTTACTATTACTATATGGAGTCATGTGGAGTACAGTGGAGTAGTGTAGAGAACCAGTTTTGTCCCAATTATGGAATAGTGTCCCTAAGTGCCTTACGAGCACGAGTTGTGTCTCATAAATGTTTTTTAGATATACGAGTTGTAATCCGGTGAAAAAATATACATATGTACACAAACCTAGCAATATGTTCATTCTCCATTACAGTATTATACAAATCTACATTATAAATTATTATATTTTGAACAAAATTATAAATGTTTCATTATTATCAATACTGATAAATAATAACAATCAATAATAATAAAAAAAATTGAAATAAAACGTTACATATATATTATATACTAGCTGACCCTGTGCACTTCGTTGACCGTTAAAAATGCCAATTCTATAATATGATTAACTAAGTTTTTTTTGTATTGATCATTTTGATTCTCCAAAAAGTTATTCAAGCACCACTTTAAAATGCGAATTTTGTAAAATGCTTTCTTATTGCACACTAAATTTGTGGTACGATTTTACGAATGTACCGTGTAAGTTGCAATCATAAATCTATAATTGTTCAGACTCTAGTCTGAACTCAACTCAACTCTTCGCGTTGCCCGTGAGACTTATGATTATGCGAGCAGTATATTTATATTATTATGTAGGCAATCCCGTGTTGGATTGCGGACCTCGCAAAATGTATACGTAAGTTAATAATACCTTACCCTAAGTTTTAAAGTTATATAATTTTTTTTTTACTACAGTGGATAAAATACAATAATGTACCATCTCGTGGTTTTCATATTGTTATGTTACTCTATTGCTGTGATTTTGAGGTGTACTGTGGACATTGACTTATTTTACTAATTCTTATTTTTGTTGTTATGGTTTTGACAAAATATAACAACAGGTCTACAACTTTTTTATTCAATTATAACCAATAGCGACCTTAATATAGTTTATTTTATTGCTGGACAGTGACGTCATTACATTACATATTATTACATTCATTACATTTACATAAGCATCTTCTGCGACCAATAGGAGCGAATTATTAGTGAAAAATGTTACAAAAACGGGGAAAATAAATAATAATAATAATAATAAAAAATTGTTATTATGGTTACCGAAAATAAAATAATAATAATAATAGTCTACGTAACAGGCCATTATTTATAATAATTGATCACCCCTTTATTTATCAAGTTAGAGAATCAATCAAATGCCATAAACCTTCTCTGCAATGAGCTCTGCAATTAAAAAAAACAATAATAACGATCGGATCAGTTGTTTCCTAGAACATAAGCCTCAAAGGTTTACATTGGTTTTCATTTGCACATTTATATATAAGATATTGTCATCTTCAAAGTTAATAATAATTAAAAATATAAATTATTACGTATTGGGGAAACATTTAAATGGAACTATTTTTAGAAATTCAAATCTAATATGTCTTGATTTTTGTATGAATTAAAATTTTTTAGAAATATAAATGTTATTTATGCGTAGTCATTGATGTCATCTAGTACTTCTGATTTTAATGTAAATATCACATAGCAAAATTAATGCTTTATGACTTCAATAAGTAAATTGAAAAATATTGGGATGTGTTGAATCGAATATTGAATTAAATTTGTAATGTAATACTTCATAACTGTTGGTTATACGTAACATTAAACCGGATGATTCTGTGAATCATACACTAGAAGAAAATAAGACATGATTTATGACACAGTTATCCATTAAATAAGTTTCAAATATAAGAACTTTTGAATTATTTTAAACATCACATGACATCAAGTCAATGTATTTTCTATTTCATTTGGGTTGAGAAATGGCAAACCAAAAATATACCTACTATAAAAATTTGATTATTTTTGAAGATTGATCCTTATTTTCTGCGAATAAACCGATTTTTTGAAAACTTCTCCACTAACTTTGACAGAGATTGAAGCGACAACGTGTAATTTCTATTCTCATGTGGAATTTAAGTATGTTATTAGAATTTTTACGTTATATATTAGTATATAATACAATTACATATCTTAATGACCAATAATTAAGATGAGTAAAATCGTTGGAGCTCTAGAGCTATGTGTATTTAATAATAACTTCTCACAATGATACAATATTGTTAAGACATTAAAATCTATATTTACATTGTATTTTAATTTTCAAGAGAACAGAATTTTTTCATCAGGATTTAACTCGTGTACTTTAGGGACAATTACTCATTAAGGCTTATAGGGGTATCTTATAAAATGTTTGTTCACTACTCCGCTCATTTATACCTTATCTACTTATAACAATAACTTTTCCAAAATTTGATTTTGATAGATTCTCGAATAATATTCTGTTTTAGAATATAAATAATCATTTATACGAATTTATAAATGTGAATTTTTATTAAAAAGAGTAATAACTTAAAAAAGATTATAACGATAGTGAAGTCAGTGCGATTAAAATAGGTAGTCCCAAGCAGGGCCATATTTACCATTAGGCTGGATATGCAATTGCCTATGGCCTCCGTTATTAGGGGGCCTCGGATTTTTATGAACCTCATATTTTTTTTTTTTTTTTAGAATACTACTTTAGATCTTTTTCTGTACTGAAGAGGATTAAAACAAAATTAAGATCAACACTAACGACTAACTCAAGAAAGATTTGATAACTTAGGTTTACCATCAATAGAGAGTGATCTTACATTTTCTTTAGATTTTGATGACATAATAAATGACTGCTTTAAAAAAAGTAAGAAAAGTAATATTATAAAATAGCTTATTTCTGTTATAAGTATAATAATGAAGTTTTTATAGTTAATAAAAAAAAAAAAGTTTAATTTTGTATATTATAGGTACAAGAAATCTATAGTCTGTAGAGATAAAAAAAGGTATAACAAAAATGTGTTTGTTAAAATATATAAGTAAATTATAATTATATATTTGTTTTGTTTACTCATTTGTGGAGGGGGGCTAAATGCTACTGTTGACAAGGGGCTACAATTTGTACTTGCTTAAGGCCACAAAATGCCTAAATCAGGCCCTGGTCCCAAGTACCTCTAATCTGATTGAATATAGATGTTTCAATGTGACAGTGACATAGATCATTGTTTTGTGATACTGTATGCAGTAACTTCGTAGGATTGTGCATTTAAGTCTTAGAGATACCTCAAGATGGTCATTGAGTACATAAATGCAATCTCTCATGACTTAATGTGAATTCAAGGGCGCCCGCAGAAATTTTCACCGGGGGGGGGGCAAGGGGGCAAGTTGTATATTATACATATACATATAAGTTAGGTTAGGTAAAATACTATACAAACATTTTCAACAAAAGTGGGGGGGCATGGCCCTTACCAGCCCCCCCTGCGGGCGGTCATGAATGTGATCACTATGATGAATGTTAGAGATTGAATATTGCACAGAAGAAGTAAAAATATATAATATTATGAATAAAAATGTTGTTTTATGACTTTAACGACATGAAATTATGTTAAAAAAATATTTTCGAAAACGCAAACATTTTCTGAAATAATTAGTATCTTATGTTAATTAGTCCAACTCGTATACTCATTAAAAGATATAAAAATCTATATGATATTAATCATTTAAAAACCACGCTCCTAAGAGAATATTGTCACACACTCTCTATTTTAGGGGTCAGATATAGGCAATTTTGATGCAGTTTATAGAAGAATTAAAATTTTTATCATACACATACTTATTTAAATATTTTAAAAGTGTACTCGTGTAAGAATCAATAAAGGTTTTGTGATAATAATGAGATAGGGGGATAGAAAAACGGTTTGAATCGGGATAAAATCAGGGCTTAAGGAGTAGGTACATTAATTATATCAGATTTCTCAAATTGTTTATATTACTTATACAGAATATAAAGTTATTTTTGTCATAGCATTTTTATTTTATTTTTTTTATATAAATACTCACAAATTTGTAATAAGCAAATAAAAACAAAAATCTAAGAATCTTTACGAATAAATGTTTTGGATTGTCTTTAATTAAAGAAAAAAATAATCTCTACGACATAGACAAAGTTCTTTCCTTTATTTTATGAACTTTTAATAAAGCTACAGAGAAAACTGTCTTCGTAAGTTTATCTCGTATACATATATTTTTATGGATACATTTTACGGTCATTAAATTCCTGGAGTAGGTACACACAAAAATCCCAAAAATTAGAATTTTAATATTTTTTTATAAATAATTCAAATAAGGGAGACCATTTTTAGTGGATAATTTGGTAGGTACAATTTATGTGGCTAGTATCTTTATTTATTTATTTTATGCATACTTTATAGTGTTGAATGAGTATAAGTTTAAACAAGTTATTATCAAATAGATAACATTATAACAGCGTTAAGTGGCTGAGTAACGCACTAAAATATTATAATATTTAATAATATCTCGTCTATAAAATGTAGACAACGCACTATATTATACTCGTGTTATAGACGTGTGTGATTTTATTTTGATCGCAAGAGCTGTGAGGAAACAAATCAAAACAAAGTAAAACAATTATTTAGAACAGAATGAGGCCAAATCGTGTAGTGTCGGTTGCGGTGAACGAGCACAGCACTTATTACATATCATTATGTGTATAAGAAATGTCGCAGGGGACAGACTTATACGGTATACCGTAATAATAAAACATTTAATATTATTATTGTAATCCTCCGCCGACGTGGCTATTTAGTCGATGTATGCGACACATAATATCGCTGCACGTGATTGCCTTTATTTTAAACACGAGTAGGTTAGATAAAGTTATTCATTGCGCATGTCCGTAATAATTGTTATTTAGTACCTGTGTCTATACTCTTGTAATATAAATCGAATTCACGCCGCATTATAATGTCTATATTATTATTATCATTATTCTCGCGAAAGTTGAAACGACTAGGTTCGATATGCTGTTCATAAGATTTTAATACAATACCTATATAATATATGTGTTGGTATTTATTATTATTATTATTATTATATAGGTCGTGTTATAGACTGTAATATACCGCTGATATCTATGTTTATACTATCTATATCAGTAGAAGAGAGTCTAAACGGATTTCACAATAATCGTGTGACAAAAACTGCATGTAAGAAGAAAATAATTCGATGGCGGAGTTCGCGATATATTTCCAAATATTATGATTTTTGTTTTTTTGTTTTATGAATCGTCATTCGTTTGTAAAATATAACGTATTAATAAACGATATTACTACCTATCGTACGAACACTATGGTATTTGATTCCGAGCCATCGGAAACCATATAGGTTGTATGTATTTATTTGCGGCTTTGTTAAACGCGAAAAAGTTATTTTCTTGAGTCGTCCATTAAACTCATTTTACATTATGTATGCCATATGCATATTATGCAGAAATCAAACACAGTATTTACTTTAGAGACGAACATTAATGTTTCAATATTCCACTGCAATAATAATTATATTTAGGGTCCGAACGAAATCGATTGCAATAAAGCAGCACTAGTGTAGTATTTTTACGTACTTATATACCTATTTGTCTATACGTTTTGTTTATTTAATTATATTTAGTCAATTGTTATTTCACAGTCGTCAATTTGACCTAACTTACCCCTAACGATCGTGTAAATTTTTTAGGTAACGTAGTTGGTTTATCATTTTTTTGTAATCCGAAGCCAACGCATTGCCGCGTCTATATACATCATGATCAACGACATTTATATAAGTGTTGAGGGTTCCGCAATATATGAATGTTCGTTATAAATCGTTAAAGTCGTCTACTCGTTCTTTATATTACGCTATCGGTTAAAGTTAAACGATTATTGTATTTTCGACGCAGTATCAATTTTACGGGATACAAATTTATCGAATTTTATGGAGGACTTTTTGCCTCTATCGATAATAATTACTCGAGGAGATAATATGCACCTATGTAGGCATACCATAAAATGAAGAAATATAGCACCGGTCGACGGTCGACGTATTATAAAGTAGGAAATCATTTTGCGATTAACTGTGGCGCTTTGGAATGTCTTCATTTTGGCTCGTCGGGGAGACTAACGTTTCAAGTGGTTCGGAAAGTATTTTTCTTGGTTACGGCTTATATTTCAGCTGCGAATCAGGTACTCTAAAAATGCACGTTGTTTTCGTTCGAGATATATGATACGCATGCCTTGCACATAGATCTCCTAACAAAACGACGTATGCAAAAAAATTAAAAATGAAAATTCGATCAAAGTGTATATTTCGAAGTATAAACAATTAATAATAATAAAAAAAAAAACTGAATAAAAATCGAAAACGACGTAATAAATTAACCAGCGGCGTTGACTTAATACATAGTCCTAACAATAACGTGTCGTATATAGTTACATTTTTTTCAAAAGTTAATATCAGCCGCCGGATCGTAGTATTGGTTTCATTTCGCAACGTAAGTACAAATATTGGTGTGTATATAATAAGCGATGAAATGAAAAATGAAAAATAAAATGAAATTGGCTGCACAAATTGGAAGGAAACAATCCGGCGGTTTTATCAGTGTACAACGCACGTAACGAAAACCGTATATTGTATAATAATATTACAGTAGTTGTTACCCGTTGACGGTGTGAGCGTGGGACAATAGGTTTTGGTCCGATTAGAGATCGAGTAATTCGGCGCACTATATATAATATATATATATGTATATATATATATATATTTACATATTATAATACATATACGCACGGGCATAACAATATATACACAACGTGATTGAACGAAAGTGTTTTTATTTTGTTTATTTGGCGAAATTCGAATTTATTTTGTCATACAGGGTGTCCCGCTAATGCTGTTTACCGTCTTAGATCGATAAATAGTATATAATGCAAACACCGTTGCACACATACGATCAGTATAACACCGTTTGCGAAACACTCTGTACATGCAAACAAATAGCGCATATATGTACATATATATATATATTATAAAGGTATAACACAATATATACGTACAGAGAAATAACAATCTTATATATATAGTATGTATTAAAGTAATATCAATCATTTTTTTTTTTTTGACCAGTTTATACAACTGCAGATGACGATTTTCGATAGATCCATGTATGTGTGTGTTTGTGTGTGTGTGTAAAAGCAATCGTAAATAATGTAATATATAATTGACAATTATACGTGTGTTACAAACGCGTCAGCATGACAATCTAAATCGTAAACGCAATTACATACATATTTTTCAAGTTGCTCATAATAATATTACACCATTATATAGAAAGAAAGAAAAAAAACAATAATTATTATAGAGTTAATAATGTTTAGTCAAGTAACGCAATAGATTTTTTTTTTTTTGACAAAAGCAAACGTTTAAATATATATACATAATATATTAAAATATCTATTTAGTATATATATATTATATAATATAGATATTAGATACATTATATGTATACAGTATACATAAACTTATCGATAGAATATTATTACTAAGTTTAGTGTTATAATGCGATGGCAATAATATATCCAATAAAACATTATTATTATTGTTATAACATATAATATAATATTAATCTTAATACGTAATATTAAATTAACTACAATTTATATTCACGTGTTAAAACGATAAACGATAGAAACATTAAACACTAGGAACACAAAACTCGTTATGAAATAACGTTGATCACAATAGTTTTTTTACAGGAGATTTATTTTCCTTTTGTTTATATTAATTAATTTTCACACCATAGGAAGATTTAAGAGTTTAAAAAGAAGAGGACGTGAAACAAGAGTCAAAATGCCTGACATTTATTTTCGAAAATATTTTATACAAAAGTGATTAATTCATTCGATCGGTGTATCTATTGTTTCTTACACAACCGTGAACTCAATGTAATAGTTTTGCCAATGTTGCAATTTTTTTTATTGAATTTACATTGTTATCTTTTATAATTTTGAAATGAGTTTAAGAAATAATAACCCTTTGTGTTTTTTTATGATTAAAAATAAATATTTAAATCACATATTTTCTGTTAAATATATTTATTGGTTTCTAATTGCACTGATTGATTTGTCATAAAATCGTTCGATCGAAGAAGTTGTTTCATTTAAAACAAAATTAAAAATAATTCTAATAAGACTACGAATATTATATTATTGATTAAAAAAGGAAAAGGTTCAATGTCATTATTATCTAAAATTTCAGATCTTTTATATTTACTGAATTTATTTAAATTATTTATTTGGTGCCATTCATTAGTTAAAGGTATTTTTTTTTCTTATGCCATTATAATTATAAAAATTGGTCTACTTTGATCATATTATTATATCCGTTTCTTGTCCATTCTTTTAAAAATTTCATTTCTGTAGAGATTTGTTAGAGAATAATATTAGTGGAAACTGATTATTTTTTTCAATCCTTTAAGTTTCAGAAATATTTCATCGATTTTTTAAAAATTTTAAATCAGTAATTTTTTGCCCACCATACTGTGGAACAAAGCGTTCGGATGTATAGGGTTTTTAATACCACCATCCTCACTGAGCCGTATTTTCCGAAGCGATTATATAGAATAAAATTATCGCTGGCATTCGTTAAAATGGTTTTTTTTCTTCGACTCTTTGTATTATTATATTGTACAGAGCCGTTATATATAATAATAATTATTATTCTATTTTATACATAAGAAAAAAAAATAATGTCTATCGTCGCAGACGCAGTGGATATTGCGCCGCCGGTAAATACGGAAAAGGAGAACCACGCTCAAAAGACTTTTTTTATATTACATTCAATATATTATATAATGTATATTATAGAGATAAACGGAGAAATTTAAAAGAAATAATAACATCACCGTGGTCGGAGATTATGTTTTAATTGTTATGCTTTTGATAATATAATATTAAGTTTAAAAAAATTTTAGGCGAGAGAATAATTATTTAGCTGTACAAACAATGACGTACATCTTACGTGATTTCAACCGTCGGCGACGGGCGATGTCATAATAATTATAATATATTATATTTAGGTGAGCGAAGTGTGTAGGAATCGTGATGCACGAATCGAGTGCTTTTAACCGGCGGTGTTGATCCAACTGGCGGGATGACAGGATAAGGATATTATATATTATAATAAATAATAATATATAAGAGGACCGAGTTCTACAGCTATGATACACATATTGTGATATTATATATAATAAAATCAAACAAACAATTTTTTTCTTTTTTTTTTACGTTTTCCTCGCATCTGCATATTATAGTGAGTGCACTTCTACGGGTGGGCAACAACAAAAACAAAATTTACAATAACATAATGTATATATATATATATAGTATTATAAGACTCGACGTCGTTCCGCCGGTGCGCGTGTATATTATAATCATCTACGAGGAAACGGTGGTGACGGCGGCTGTGGAGGTGGTGTCGGAGGTGGTGGCGGTGTTGTTCAGCTGTCCAAGGTGAGTTGCCGCAAGCCGGCGGTGACGTGAGCGTCCAAGTCGGGCGCGTCGTCGGGCGACATGTCGGGGTGCGCGTACGACAACAGGAAATGGCACGTGCCCGGTATGTGCTCGGGGAATCCGACGGGCAGACACGACCGGCTCCTCTCCTCGAACGAGAATCCGGGGGTCTTCATCAACAGCCTGCGAAAAGCGAGCACGCGATTGCGTTAATAATGTATTTCATATTATTGTGTCATCGTGTGCTTATATTATTTATGATGACGACGATAATAATAATATAATATCGTACAACGTGTGAATACATCACGTTTTGGGAATGTTTTTACTACAAATTTACAACGCGATTTGGTACATATAATATATAATATGTTTGAGTTACACACACTAATGCGACGCGCTTATGGCGTACTAACACTATATAATATTATCTACTATATGATTCATGGACTTTTTGAAAGCGATAAATATTGACGAAAACATAAAGTTCGATGTGTCTTTAAACAATATTTATTTCTGATCGGTCTACGATTTACCGGTAAAATATGTAATTTGTATAGTAGTTAGTCTAACTAAAATAAAAAATTATTAAAAAAAAAATAATAATAATATTTCAGAAATCAAATTGAAATTACAACTTAAACCGATGGTGAATAAATAAAGTTTTACGAGAAATAATTTGGGAGGCGATTGATGAGTGTCTACCTCTTTATGGTGTCTCTTGAAGTCCTGGTTATACCGTACGCTATAGGTAGTTGGTTTCCTCGTATCAAAACTAAATCGTTTGAAGGAAAGATATACGACGGTATGAAATATTATATTGCAATATTAATATAATACTACGTATTATCATACGATATTATTTATACGTTCGGATTAAAACCGTAGGTAGGTATAGCATCCACATATAATATAATTTGAGCTTGTTTACCACGTGAATGTATTTAATATTATAGTCTTTTATGAATTTTGGACGAATAATAATATAAGACGTATATAAGACGGTGGCCACGTGAAAGCTTTTGACGTGTATATACTATATATACATAGAAATCTCTGAGTACTTGTGTCTATACAAACATAATATTAAATTGGAAGACCTTTAATGTTAAAGCGTAGGCGTATACTATGGTATCCTGCGTCTTATGGTATTAAATAATTCAGGAATTCGAAAACCATATGCAGATAGATGCTACCTCGATATTAATTTATCGTGTCGAAAAGAAATGTTTAACTGCAATATATTATATTGTTTTATATTATACACAACGCATATAAACAATATATATATGTAACATTGTAACTAGATAAATGAAGACGGTATCATATATATATAAATAAATTAGGCGGAATGACGGAATTCCAAATATCAATCATTCGTGTAGAGATTTATTCAAGTTGCGCGCGATGAAGCCGAAATACGCTGTGCACTTTAAAAGGAACACATACCTACTCGTATAAATATAAATATATACGCATGTGTATATGTATAGTGAGAGAGAGAAAGAGTTATTGAAGTGCAGTCAGCGGCTGTTGGAATATCCGCGGAACGAACCCGGAGAATAATACGGCGAATGATAAAAAAAAGGACAGTACCAGTCGTCTGTGTGTAATAATATATGACCCAAGTGGACCGAGCGGTAAAATGATACGAATTGAAAGATGGAAAAATAAAATTTCGTGTCTGTGCGGGTATGAGATTTTTTTCTCGACAAGCGGTGCGGCCTGGAGGGTAACGAAAACGGCTATTTAAAGATATCGTATACACACACATATATCGACCATTTATTATTTTTATATAGATATGTTCTATTTTTTACAGCATTCATGCCGAACCGTTCGATTTATCAAAAAATAATAAAAAAACAAAATAAAATGTTTTAGAGACATCTCGATCACTGCCGAAACCGTAGAGAAGATTTTATACAGTTGTACGTTGTAGGTAAGAATATTTTATATTTTATATTCATGAACAAGCGAACGTTTAAAACAAAACACCAGAAAAATCATGAACTTAATTTAATATATTATCTTAATTTGAGACCATCATATTATAATAGTTGATGCTGTTACACTTGGTTAAGAGTTGTACAAAACCATCACGATGTTTAAAAATAATAATCTTATACTCAATTGTCGTATACTGAATATTCGTGTCGTATTATTATTATAAATATGTCAAATCGTGATTATCGAAGTTATTTGGCAAGTAAATTTACCTTATTTTCCGTGCAATATTGTTTCACTCGAGTGAAATAGAAATGGGCGTACTACCTATAACTCGTTTCTGCTTTGTCTTCGAGTCATCTATAATATTGGATACTCAGTGGACAGTGTTATAATATTTCGACGATCGCGACAACCGTGGTTAAAACGAAAATCATCGAGTAGGAAATAAAATTATACAATAATATTAGAATATACGTAATATACTTACTGGTGAGTAGTCGGACTGACATTTATCCGGAGTGGTTCGCTACCAGACTCGAACTTGTTGGCGATTGTCACGTTATGTCCGAATAAGCAATATCTTGGCATTTTCACGCCCACCACGCCGGCCAATATCGATCCAGTGTGCAATCCGATTCGCATCTGAAATCGAGATGATTAAAAAATGAGTCTACCGAACCAAACTAATCTAATATTTAGTAAGTTGTACCAGACATACGACGTGTTTTTCGTATACGATTTTGTGAATGTAAAACACAAAACGCTTATAATATTTTTGGTCTTATATGAGTGCAATATGCTACTAAATGCACTCACACACACTCGAGCGCATACACCTGTTTTAATAAAATATACAATTGTGCATTTTGAGTATTCGTTTACGTATTTAATTTTGAACATTTTCGTGTTTTCGTACATGGTACACTGACGGTGTTTTCGTTCTCCAAAATAAGGCGAAAAACATATAATGTCTCCAAAACTATAGTTCAAAAACGTTACCTTTTGAAAAAAAAAACGGTTGACAGTTTAAACGCAATTAAAACGGAAACCGTAAAATGAAAAAAAAACAATATAAAAAAACATAACGTTAAACGAGCAATTAAGAATATTATTACCTACCTAATTACCTACATAAAAGTAACTAAGCCCGAATATAATATATAATTTTTTTTATAATTGTATGAATAAATATGAGTATTGCGATGTATTAACATAGTTTTAATTTCGGTAATATCAATGATAGTAATTGTGTACCTAATATATTAAGTTTAATTTTAAGTGAAAAAAAAGGTAGAGCGATGCATATATAATGAAATAACATAAAAACATATTATAATAAAGTTGTACCTAAAATATGGAAACGTTTTAATTCAGAACAACGTAAAAGAAAATTAAAAAAAAATAAAACTTTGCTTACAGTTTTACGACCAACATAATGGTCTCGGGATAGTGGAAATACAAGATGGCTAAAACTAAAACAGTGCTCGAATACCAATCAAAAGCGTATAAAACAATTAAAATAATAGACACGGTCGGTCAGGGCAGCAATAATAACTTTTTGGTATAAAACAATTTATCGGAATTGTGTAACATATATTAAATATATAAAAAGGAAAAACTGGAAACATTTTATCAATAATAATTAGCCGATTAAAATGAGTTCTTCGGCGGGTACCATGTATCTTTAGCAGATTCATTTTACGACACCAACATACACAATTCTAATATTATATTATAATTTATGATATCGCATATTGCAGTTAAGCATTTAAGCATGTACACCGTTCTAATATTATTAAACTAGACTTTAGCGCCATTATTATGAAAACTAATAGTTCGGAGCATTAAAAGATTATGCGTCGATTTAATTCCCTGAGCTCGTAATCCCCGTTTATAATATATTAGGTAGGTACGTTCGGCACTTCGGCGTTTTATAATTTAGATCACTCGCAAACACCAGATCGTGTACCGCAATAACAATTATTATTAATGTCATTATTGTTTTCGCGATGTACTGAAAAACGAATGCGCGCGGAGTAGTATTTTAAATGATAATAACATTCACTAATTACAGTATATTAATAATTATTATCGTTGACTGCACTCGCGGGAATTATTTAAGGCAAACATATATTAATATTATTATACGTCGCGTGGGTCGACCAGTGACCGTACCGGACTACTAACTTAGGTACCAATTTATTATTAATATTCGTGGTTAAAGTGGCGTAACGCTGAAGGTTAGTCTGCAATTTTTTCTCAGAAGTTTTATCAAAGTTCATAGTACACGAGTACGGGTACGTACTAGGTACGTTTGACATTGTATAATATTATTATTGTTATTAGTTAGTAGTCTTCGTTTGGTTAAAACGCACTTAAATACCGAATTTAACGTTAGATAAATGTTCACGCATATTAAATAGCAATTATAACGATAATATTATGGTGCGTAGGTATTTAACGCCGCCGTCCGTCGTCAACGAGTTTTTAATGTTGAGAAACTAAACGAAATTTTGTAATATTTAAGCCACATTAAATGTGACGATAACGTAAAATATGTGAAGAATTCGCATCCGAATCGTATACATGCTGTACGACCGTCCCAATATTTATTATATACATTTTCTGCCATGTTCTATATATATAGTATATACATATATATTACTCTTCCGCAATCTTTTGTGTTTTGCAGTCCTATCTCACCGTAATCGCTATATTATACTCGGACTTTTACCCGATTTATTACTCGAACAGCGTCCCTATTTTCCCTCCACCGACGACCACCCACCGTTGTCGACTCTTATTTCGCAAAGGTTTTCCGAAATCCCCGAGGGATACGTGTCCGACGTTTTTATCTGCCGCGGTCGAGCCCGCAGACGAAATCCACTATTCTGGTCGTTCAATTATTGTCGTTGAATTTAATCTAAAATGACGTTTTCTGAGTACGAGTTTCCGTATATTATGTTTGAATAATAATAATTAAATATATACATATTGCAATATTATACTATGCGTAAATGGATGAAATAATAGTATGCGCTTTGACAGTTTGCTCGCTGCACTTGCGATATTGTTTGTTCGTTTCTCGCAACGATTATTGTTCTTCGTACACTTTGTTAAGCTCGCGAATGTCGCAAAAACAAAAATAATTTCCTAGTGTTAAAAATGATCTTTGACATTTTTATGTCTATCGTTACGTTTTTTTCTTAATCATCGAGTCTGTTCGTGGTGTATCTTTATATCGTTATATAAATCCTGTACAACGTGTCGAGGGAATTCGATTTGAGTCAAACGTGAAAAAAAATGACCGTCTGGAACTGGCGCTGACGAGGTTTTCACAATAATTACATTTCGTCTTTAACGTTGTTATATGATTTTTTATATATATATATATAAAAAAAAAACCGTCTCCTGCGTACTCAATTATTCAGCAAAGTCGTTAAGATTTAGGTGTTTGCTAACGTCGAACGGGAAATAAAAGAGGACAATCTCGGAGTAGGTACAAAATGTATTATATACGAGACTGTGGGTCACACGTGTTGTCCATACAAAACGAACAGTTTTGATCCGACGGTCGATTGCTGTGTTGCACTGACCGCTCAAGGAAACTCACGTAGGTACGCGCCATGTATTACATACGTATTATTATGATATATATATATACATATAATACACGAGGGAGGACCTTCTCGTCGATACCGGACGCACGATCTTGTAAATCGGAAACAAACAGGCTGATTATTTTATCACTATACAGTCGTTTTCTCGGTAAACCAATGTGCTTACGATAACATTGTGTTTACATAATTAGTCATAATATAACAAATATTCAACCGGAAGTTAATTATTAGTGATTCTTTAGTTCTTAATAAGTTCTAAGCAGTCACATTACATACAGATGAGCGGATTTGAGTCGCATCCAGGTACGGAGTATCTCCGAGGATGTTGATCCACACGCCACTTCCCTCGTCTAGACTTTATGAACACTATCATGACTTGGCAATTAGCAATATTGACAACACGTTTGAAATTCAAATTTAAGCAGAAAAATATGAAATTAAAAACGAACTTCATCATAATTATTTTAAAGTGAACAATTTTAAGTTTTTTTTTCTTCAAAAACGTGTATCGTAATGGCGATTTAAAAAGTTATGTAAACTGCAATATTATGGCGTCTGAAAATGCGCAAAATATGACATTTACTTGGAGTAAATGACTGCGTCTAGTGATAAAATGTTATGATAACTGTTATTAATTCATACGTGACGCTTGTGAAACGATAACACAACAATATTAGTAGTAGGCAAGTACTCGGCGGTGGCGGCGTTATAATACACTCGTCGGACGATCGGGTACCATCGTGCGGGTTTTTTTACCAGAAATCTGACGATAAAAAATAACGATACCGGCCGAACTCGTAGTTAAAACTCAAATACAGCTGACAAGGTGTGGCAGTGCAGTAAGTACACCCTAGTTTAATAATAATAATTTGTATAATATAAAACGCGATATTATTTATAATGATGATTAGAACCGTCGAAAACGAGTCTCGTATATGATTCGTACTCTGTACGATATTATATTAATACGGCCGGCGCATCGTCGTACTATATACAAATTCTGATATAATGTTATGTGTTATACGAACAACGCGAACAAAATATTCTTGTACGTATAATAATATTATGCCAGATACCCGTGTTATATATTATTATTTTTACGTTCCCGCGGGACGAGAGAGTCGACCGCACACGAGCTGTGCACTGTGCACCGTATAAAATATTAAATCGAACCGTTGTGTAATCGTAATACGGTTTTGATGGATACGCGAGACGCCTAGTCCGGCTACGAAGTTTCCGCGTTCGACATGACGAAAACAAAGTACCGTACCCTGTGGTAGACTCAGTTTTTGGCTTCCCCCCCTTTTACGCGGGAGGAATATAAACGGACTCATACGTCGTCACACAGTACACAAAAATATTTTAATCGAAACTATTATGTGATGATTTTAATATGTGCGTTTTAAGTATACCTGGTACAGGACGTATACCTACTTAGATGCGATACGACGTCTTAAAATAAGACGTTTACGCGAAGTGACGGGACGCCTTAGAAATGCGCCGTACCCACGGCGGTGACGTAGCTAAATGACCTAACCGAAACGCCGCGTTTTCATAAGTTCGTCAGTACATATTTTTACGCTCGGCAATGAGTGTTAGTACCTATCTATCACATAATATTAATATGATGTAAATGAAATTTTAGGATATTATTATAATATGTCACGATTAAATAAAATATTTAAATATCTGCACCAAATGAACTGCCCAAGAACGCATTCAGTCGTATAACTAAACTTATATGCTTCTAAAATGATTTGGTAAGCGATGCAGACGAATTTTCATAATTTTATATCCCTACAACCGAAAATTTATTTGGAACATACGTCACCATTATACAACTTCCTTAGCTAAGTTAATTTTTCCACTAGCACCAATAGAAGCGTTATCAAGGCTGTATCCTATACACGTGGGTCGCTAAAAATTTTTTAATTTATTTTAAAATAGTTTTTGTTGATTTAAACATTCTTTTATTTAGCTTCGAAATTATAATTTAATATATTTTATTTATAAAGTTTTTAATATTTATACTATAATATATATTAATATTTGTATAATATGTCAACGTGTTTTAATTAAAAATAAAGTAAATACGTCATACAATGACACATACTTATTATAACGAAAAAAAAATTTTATCGTACCTAACTCCTAATCGTTTTAAACATCGATATTAAAAACCCTTTAAAATAAAATATATGTTTCAATAAATACACTTTGCAATCCTGGATTCATATCGCTCGAACGGTGTAGACTATATGGACACACCGTCGTCATTGTGCGATGTGTAATATCGTAATGTTTTCAGCTAAACGTTCACAAGGATAATATCAATCGTATAGGTTATGAGAAAAAAAATATATGTTGTAATAAACATGGATTTACTCTGATAGGTTTCCCGTCGTGTGTATGATGAGTTTTACACGTTTCGATCATCTTCAGAGCCATCCAAGCGATTTGCTGAGCGTGTATCGAACTGTACTTGTGTAAGCCCGAAGCCACGCAGTAGGCATCGCCAATTGTCTCTACCTGTAAATTAAAAAAGAAGGTAAAAAAAAATAATTTAATACTATTTGTTTTTCTTTTATAATGTTATTTTTGATTACAAAGTATAATACTATAAAATATTGGGTAGAAGGACGTAATATTCATATTATTTAGTGTCAGTGATGTCATTATAACATGTTTGTAAGTCGTTATACTTGTTCTTCGTTTATTTGATTTGATTTTTTTTTTAAAGCATAAAAGTCTTATCAAGTTTTAGAATTTTGATATAAGTTTTACTCGTATATATTATAAAATGAACACAATATAGTGCTTTTTTCATTTTAATTTTTATTTCGTGTTATTTTATAATATAAATAGTTTTTCAAAAACTCACTTTAAATAATTGTATTCATTTTAATGTTCTGAGTTTTGTAATTTATTTGACTGATAAACGAATTTCACAGTTTATAATATTTGTACACAAATAAAGTAAAACTCCATGCCATTATAATATTATACTTGCAATGCTTTTGATCTCGTCAAACAAACGACAATAAGAAATACGAAATGTTTGGGTTTGTGTATTTTTCTTTCAGATTATTATAAATTTTATTTTACGATCAGTGTACCTACCAAGTAATCGCGAGAAAATTAATTTTACTACGTTTTTAAAAACCTTTTAAAATGTAAATATTATTTTAATACAAGTTTCTTAGTTTTGTGATAAAAATTATGCAAAGTAAGAAATTTATAAGTCAAATATTATGTAGAAAAAAAAATGAAATAATTATTAACACGGAGTCGAGTATACAGCTTTACGGTTTGCTCGCGATATTTATCTCGGTTTTGTATTATTCATGAATAAACGTGCGATATTATTGTTCGTATAATATTATAATAATATTGTAACGAAAAATCAGATTCGCAGGTGTACCGGGTGGCTTTATAAACACTAGTGGCATGCAGTATATTACAAGATAGAGTCAATCGTCCTTTTTTGCATAAAACATTTGAATGTGAATTGTTTTATTAGGGTTTGGTCATAGTACAATTTATTCCGGTAACGCGACGAATGTTTATATCGCGCGAAGGTGCAGCGAACGAGTCGAAAAAATCGAAAACCAAGTGGAATTGCTTAGAAAATCGGAAATAAAAATAAAGTCGTTGAAAATACAATGTTAGTCCGCTCGCACATCGCCAGTAAGTATTCTCCAATGGACCCGTGCGTGAGTCCTAATTAAACGGTTTCAGTATGCCCCGACACACGACAAGATATAATACGATTATTATCAAAATATTATGTTATGTAAGAAAAACCGTAAAGATTATCGTGCCATAGGGTTGCAATTATCATTATAATAATACTATGTACACAGTCCCACCGCTATATGATCTTTATGGACACAAGGATATTAATCCTTAACTACAACACGCGCCGGTGTACTCTGTACACCAATATATTTATATTTATTTTGTTTTATTTTGGTACATATTTGTTTTCATTTATTCCCTTAATCTAACCTTTCTGTATCATATATATATAATAGTTATTAATTCATAGCAGTCGTCATTCGATGTTAGCAGCAGCACAAACGAACTCCGTATCAAAAATCAAATTATTTTTGTATTTGGGGACGAAATACTCCGCTGTTGCAATAATGTAAGTAAACTCTTACAGGTACCTGTTCTTTTATATAGTAATAACATCATTCATTTATATACTTATTATTACTCGTAAAATAAGATTTAAAACAAAATTAAGTAGCACTTTGTTCTTTTATAAGTAAATTATAACTCAAATATACATACAATATATGACATTGATTTCTGTGTAAACCAAATTGGTGTATAAAATACACCGCGCGTGTAATAATTGAAAAAAATAACTGCGCCTGCAGTTAAGGGTTTTGATATTATTGTTTGTACTTACTGCATACCAATAATTTAACAAACATAATATTATATTCACACGCGTGGCACGTCATTATGTTATTATTTAGTCGATCACCTCAAGACTAACACCCAAACACACAACACTAAACGTTTATCTGTATCGTCACGTGTACCCACATTAAGAACATATAACCAAACGTACTCATAATCTGAAACGCATAAAAACGAAAATCTTGCACGCGCAGGACTTCTTATCCGATGCATAGTACACTTTTTTACTTAGTCCATCAGCCGAAGATTGTACATTATAATTGATAAAGTGTATCCCCCCACACTTATCGGTAGTCGTGTGTATTTCAATCACTCGTAGAGCTACAATGGTAAAAGGCATCTGACGAAAATATTATGTGTAAAATTCTTTTATAACTATTGATAACGCATAACGATATCATACCAATAATGTGTTATAGACATTCCATTTTTAATGTTCTGCAAAGTCCTGCGATTGAACAGTTATTGCCCCTAAATACATAAATGATTAATGTGCATATCATTACGTTATCGTCGTTTGCGAGCGGTGTACCTGTACTTATACGTCGTACGAGTGACTATATATTCTGGCGTTGATAAATAATATTATTGTTTTTTGTTCGATCAAAACGTATCGTAGTCCATCTTAAACTTAATCCAAGATAAATTGTCAGGTGCAGCGAAAGCACTATTTGCTGCACACGATGGCATGACAAATCACTATACGAAACTTGACAGACATTGTTTTTGGGCGGTCAGACAACATTCCAACACCCTCATTAGTGTGATGAAAAACACTATGGCAAAGTATACAACACATAACTACATAATTTACATCAGGTAGGCCAGTGCCAGTCGCCAACACGAGATTACCAAGATAAACAAAACGCGTTCAGTTAACACTTAACAGGTATTTACGATAAATTCAATCCGAAATATTGGTACAGTGACTATTAGATATTATATAATCATAAGTGTAGTCATTATTGACTATTGTAAACATTATAATATTAAATAGTTAAAAACTATCGTAAAAATCATATTGTATTCATCGTATGAGTATTGTAAAAAGCGAGATGATTTGTTTATCGCAAATTTATTAAACTCTATAACCGTATATTATGCAATTTTATTAAAATTATTATTATTATTTTTTTACTTTTGAAGTTATTTTCTGATAAAAAGCGTGCCAAAAAAAATCTAACCTTATTTTTATTGCTCTCCACAGTTCAGTCATTTTAAAACTATAAATTATATCTATATAAAATATGTAATACACGTATATATTAGCTAACCTAACCTTCTATTCGATATAAATTAGTTGCGATTCAAAATAAAATATATGTCGTGGGGAAACGAATTTGGTAAATTGCGTCGTAGTTTAAATGTAAATATTTATGAATTATATGTAAAAAAAATATACATTAAATACCTACATAAATATTGCAAAATAAACGAACTTAAGTAGAATAGTATAATTTTTTCTAAGACCTACAGGTTACAATTTTTTGAACACTGTATTGGACACACATGCTTATCACAAAGAAAATGATAACAAGTTAGATTTCCATCTTTGAATACAAATATATAAATATTTATATAAAACAAAGCATAATTATACTAATACAATTTGAATTTATCCAATGTATGTGCCGGTGAATATTACACATCGATGAATAATCGTTTTATTTATTATTTTTTTTAAACGGTCCCAGAAAGTTTAAATTATTATTCTGTTCAATGAATATTGCGTTCATTTAAAAATATACTTTAATCTACTCGAGTTTTCGATACTCATAGTCCACAAATTACATTTAAAAAAAAAAAAAAAAAAATCAGGATAAAACGTGGCGTATGGTCTTACTGGTTACAAGTCAAGATTATTTTTCGGTTCTTTTTTTTTTGTTAGTACTAAGTTAAAACTTTCTTTAAAAAATCTGGGTTAACGAAGATGAAGAGTCGAAAGTTGTTAAATGTTCACTTAGATAAAAACATTTTTCATTTCCAAAAAAAAGAACACATTTTTCGCGTACACTCAAATTTGTTAGGTGATATACTCTAATCTCGTAAGATATATTATATACCATCTCAATAATTATGATAACTATTTCAGTCGACTACAACAATTGTATACAATGACATCACAAAATGCGGAAATGTATAGAAATTATGTCATATATCATGTATTTTTATTTATAAACGTCAAAATACATAATAGTTGATTATTGACGATCAACAGATTTATTTAGTTATGAAATCTGGCGTTCAAAGTTTATATATTAAATTATTGAACAAAATAATATTGGGAAAATCGTATTTATATAAATATATTTGGGTTTTAACTTGGTTTTATTTAAATTCAATGTATTAAATATCTATTTATCGTTCTCTAACACAGAGGTTCCCAAACTTTTTATTGTACGACCCATTTTGGGAATTTTTTTTAAAATTTGGTGACCTACAATATTTTATTACATGACCTATTTTTTTAGTGAATCAGTTGCTTACAACAAAAAATATATATTTATTTTTAATATAATAATATAGCGCGACCCACAGTTTGGGAACCTCTGCTCTAGCATATGGAAGTATTTGATAAATATTAAAAAAATTTTGAAGTACTGTTGGGTCGGTTTGATTACGGTTGATATGCCAATATTTTTCGATTAACCACCAGCTGTTCAATTTATAGAATTGTTTAGTGCTCGTGTTTGTGAAAATAATGTTAATGAAAGGTAATTAAAAGAAAAAAATTATCAATGAGATCAATCGTTTAAAACAATTGAAAATTAAAAATTATTAGAAAAATTATTATGTTTGAAAAATCGTAACATGGAGAAACTAAAACATCACCTTGAATCAAAAACAAAATTTTTGTCTCCGAATAAGAACACCCAAATTTAATAAGAAAAAAAATTGTATTAAATCTAATACAAATAAGCCGTAGGTGCCGGGGTTTGGATTATTTATGGCAAAGGAAAGAATTGTTGACTTAACAACGTAATACATTTGAATTGAATATCACGTAAATAATTGTTATGGTAGAAAGTCTATTGAACATAGTGTACAGCACTAGACTCAGAAGATAACATTAAAATTGTAATTATAGCAAAGTAATATGTTCGAAAAAATTTAAAAAATATATATGCAATAGACGAAATAGGTATGTAGTATTTAAGATCGATAAACAATATAAATAAATAAAAAAAAGTATATATCTGCACTGATGTGATCACATTTAAATAGAATTCACTTTATAATAATATTTGAATATTTTGATATGTTATACACAAATATACCAAAATATATACCTTTATTTATTTATGGTGCATATATTATTATTATGTTTTATTTTTTTTATTATTTTCCCCGTGGACGTTTGCAATTTTATAATAACATTGATGGCTTTATATTTAGGGTATAATGTATATTATTATAATATTATACGTATTGGTGTTTTTTTTTTTTTTTTTTTTTTTATTAATAAATACTCACCGACCATCGAGATTATATGAGGTGTAAAAACAATTTTGGTTCTATACAAACGCCACATCGATGGCGATAGTATTGCTATTATTCTGTATCATTATTATTTTATAAAATATAAACGATTATATAATGACAGTGTAGGAGGTGGGGGGGGGGAGTCTCGAAGATTAACATTATTAAGCGGAAGCAGTTTCCCGGATACCAGTGACATAATATTATTATCATTATAGTAATAATATTGTCGAATAATAAACGATTGCGTCCTCGTTTTCCTTGAAATACGTCCGATTGTTGTTGATTTTTTTTTCCTGAAATGTCAACTCGAACTCTTTGCACAACTACCACTATAGTAGTGGTTGGTGCTTATACACAATAATATACAATTATAAAATATGTATTTGTGAGTGCGAATCTTTTATACACCAAATCTGACGTCACAAACGATGATTACACGCGAGTATTATAATACGGAAATCATTAAATTAATTTTTTTCACAGAAATTGTTCAGTTTATTTTGATAAAATAAATACTATATTATCATTATTTGCCCAAAGAAAATCAAACACATTTTTCGCCAACATAATTTATTTTGACACGAACGATTATTACTATTTTTTTTTTTTTTGCACTCCACCGAGTTATCAAATGTGCCACCGATTTATGAAACACAACGACAAAAACAACAATGCATTATATTTTACAAAATATATAGGTATTAGGTACCTATATCATTACCCCTTGTCATTTGGTGGGGTACAACGTTTTAGGCGTTATTAATTGCTCGGCAGATGATTTCTCGTCAAGTCGAAACCATTAGGCCATTTCGAGTCCGATATGGTCATACGCGATGTTTGACCATACATCATTTTCATTTCTGTCAACTCATTAGACTAAATTTTTACGGAACTGTTGTATGCGCTGCGTTCATATATTCGAAAACAAGAGCGAATACAATATATATTATTATTGCTGTGCACGTTAATAGTGTTCGGATCGTGTAACGACCGTGTGGAACAACGGAAAACATTAAAATATTAACGACACAATACGAATATAATATAATAATATATTATATTATTATGGCAACAGAAACTAATAATACTCTCGAATGGTTATTTTAGTGAAATATTATTATATAATATATTAACATACGCGCGTGGCGAGCGCAGTTGTATATAATAGTGTACACGTTTTAGAATTAATATATTTATATGTTTGGATGTATATAATAAAGTGGTGGTCTAACGGTTATCACAATTATTGACAAAACAATAACATATATAATCTACGAACAATAATAATATCAATTGTTTCAATAACCGATGACGATTTTGTGAAAAATACGTATTTATACGTATCTACATCATAATATTATTACGACTTTGACATTTGTGATATAAGTGTGTGTATACTGATTAAAACGAATAATTCTGTTTTGATTTTCGTATACAGTCATAGAATCCTGTATCATATTGTATAGCCGATGATCCGAGTTTGACTACAATATTATTATCTCCCGAAACGTAGTAATACAAATGTATTAATTACGATATTGTTATACGCCACCACCAGATTTACATAATTTATTGTCTAGGTGTAAAAATACACGCTGTTACCATAATCATGTTTTACAACAAAAATTAATTAATTATTTTAGTTTAACGTGCGTTACATTGTTTTAAAAAAAGCCAATTCTTACAATAATTTTCTATAATATGCATTTAAAATATATAACAATTTATTGATCAAAGTACGAATATTTTCAAAAACGGATTAATAACGACTTTTCTACTAAAATATTTTATGTACGATGTTTATAAGTTACGCACAAATTGTGATTTTTTGCTCTTTATGCGTTTTTTTGAAAAATATATTATATCGATATAATAATTAAATACTCATTTTTGTTTAGTAAGATTGTTTGCAAATGTAAAATAAACGTTCTATCTCGTTTTATATTGTGCGATAGTTATGCGCCAATCGTTACTTCATAAATTCGTTAAATGCATTTTTACGACAGAATATTGTATCTAGTGTTATTTTATTTATTTTACAGGTCTTATAGCGAATAAAATCCAAAACGGCGTTATAGCTATGCAATATTGAGACACTCGTGCATACTATTCAAGAACGCTCTTAAATGGCGCGCTCACTACATTTATTTTTGAAGTACCTACTTGCAACATAATTATTATAATAATAAAAGTATATCGAAATGGAATAATAATTGACTTGAAACGATTGGAAGAACGACACGATAAATTGTCGAACTGTTATATAGAGGGAAAAACGTACTCCATTCCGGATCGTCGAATTGTCTCGCATCTTGAATACATAACGGCCATAGTATAATAAAGGTATAAAATAATATTATAAATAAAGCGTTATATTATTATTATTTTATATCAACTCCGTTTTAAGGTTCCATAACACATATTCTGTTTTAATGTGTCTTATTATTATTTTTTTAATTCAAACGTATCAAATTAATGGTTTTTTTTTAAAACTTAAGTTTTGCAGACGGTGTATAATAATATCGTACGTACTTTGTTAGTTTATATTAAATAGGTACCATTAATTATTTACTGTTTGTCTGGAACACCTTTTTCTAAAGTAATACGACAATTTATATTGCCGAGTATTTGGAAATCTTTATGTGAATTATTAAGTAACGTTTTAATTAACGAATGGTTTATAGTCGCGTAAAAAAGTTAGCTGTAATATAATAATAATAATAATAATAATATTATGTTGCTGATGATTTCTAGGTAATAATAACATTAGTGACATAACGACATAATATGATACATATTGTATTGTACATATAGTAATTAATTTAAATAATATAATACTGTTATTATTTAGTATATATTTACGTAATAATCGAGTCAGGTAGTCGTTAATATAATATTAATCAACATATTTTGTATGAATGTTACAAAGAAAATAAAACTTAAAATACTCGCGTTTTAGAACCACGAAAAGACGAACAATAACAAAAGTACAAATGGTTGTTTTTGTTCGAGAGCTTAACAATGCTGCTAATTTTGTACAGGCCTGATCACTCAAGTTATATTACAAAAAAAAAAAAAGTATAAATGAAAAATAATACTACCGACCAGAAGAATCGAGTTGAAATGTTTTTGTTCCAACGAGTCGACAAGGAAAATAAAATTACTAACCAACAATTTGGTATACGGGTATATACTTTGAATACGGACATAGTGTTCGTTAAACGAATAATATGTTGTTCGATATGTTTAAGTGTTTTCGAAGTTTATCGATATCGTTTAAAAGTTTGGACAAAATAAAGTCTATGCGATCATTATTGATGAATGCAAAAAAAATATATACTCAACTACTATGAATTCAATTTTGTTTTGCAAAACGTAACTTACAACACCATACGACGGACAGCCAGTAAACAGTCGGACTTAAATTAAGAGTTTTTCAGTTAAATTGCTCGTATAGCAAATATATTATTGTGATATATTATGTCTACTAAAAAGGTACTGACCAAAAACGAAACGCCAAGAAGTATTAAACATTTAAAATATGTTTGTGTCAATAAAGTACGCATTTTGTCATATATACATTTAAAGAACGTTTTATTTTTGTATCTACCTACTGACCAACTATAATATTGAAAACGAAGAAATCTACGTAATATTCGTAACCTATTTACTCTGCACAGTCATGGGTGACTATATTTTATTTCAACGCGTTTGGGGACAAAAAAAAACTTATGACCTCATCGTCGTCGTCACTTAGATAATACTATGAATTAGCATGAGACAGGACACTAAAATCAACATTTTTGGAATACAATGTACGGATAATGATTTGTTTATAATATTGTTTTTTATGTAATTCACTATAATACGATATAAAATTACTGTTACAATATAGTCATGTTTGCGCTGAGCCGCTGACAATATGGACGAGAAAAAAAAAATTATTGTTTTACGGACAATTTAACGACCATAACCATTATAGGTATACTTTTTTTTTTATAGTTGTTTGTTTTCAACACTTTTATAGTGGTGCCTGCCATAGAGATTTGTATTTGAAAAAACTAGTATTAGTAAACTACATTTGTTTCCAAATAATCTCTAATGATTTGAAATACGTGTGATTTTGGTGATTGGAAATGATTATTGAATTTATTTTTTTAACTATTAACTATAATCTTGTGAAATATAATAAAACTTCTAAAAATTTAACAAATTTGAATGTTTATCAAATATTATGTTATTTACTGCATGGTTGATATAATATATTATTATTTTGTTTATTTATTTGTATAAACGCCAATTATATTCACTATATAATTATATTATGAATATAATAATTATATGCATTATATTCAATATACCAAAATTAATTTGAATATTTCAGGAAAATGTAATATATTTTTTTAACATTTCTGAAAAGGAACTAAAGTTATTAAGATTTATAATAAAAGTTGTAAAATATACTAATATTATTAAAAACCACCGCATTGGAAAATCGATTATGAATGAAGCAGAGTTTACGTATGTAAACAAATTTACTTGGAAAAAAATGTATTATTGCCTTATACATATATAATATTATATATGTTTACAATTAATTTTTTCTGTGGTTTTCAAAACAGTCTAAAAAAACTTCTGAGAAACTTGTTGATAGTGCGTTGTTTGTACCAAACTACGTTTTACGTGATTCGTGGAACTTTTGAGTTTTCAAACTGCTGTGTAAAAAGATATGACTAAAAACATAAACGCGTAAAATAACTGATTATTAGTAAATATAAAATATCAAAATATATTGGTAGTTAATAAATAGGTAGTAAATATTGATTAATATAAAATATAAAAACTTAGTTTATTTAACATTTTCTTAAGATAGGATTACCCTAGCTCTTCAGACCTGAGACCATTCATTTCCTAACAGATATTTGCGAGTTGTTATGCAAAATACCTATTCAAAATATCTAGATAGAACCAATAATACAATATATTATTTGTTAACGGTAAAATGGATTTTGAGTTTTCGTCGTACGACGACATCGTAATATTATTACTTGGGTTTCAGGGAGGATTTCGGAGGGTTGAAAAACGTTGTCCTTCCGATAGAAAACTTTAGTCACGGTAACATTACAAGCAATTCGCATTCTTTCATTGTTCCTATTCGCAAAACAATTTATTTGTGTGACGTATATTGACGCCAGCAGTTTGAATACATTGTGTGTATATTACATATTATATAACCGTGGGGTTATTCCAATTCGGTCGTAAGTCAGATTTGAATATCGCTGCGTACACTATAATATGTGGGTCACCCAAACCGTACACTATTATTATAGGTAACAAATCAACGTTACAAACTCTGCAAATTTTACATGTGCGTATCATAATATATACGTATGCCGGTGTAATATTTTTCCGTTTCATCAATTTCACCGAATACTGCATTTCTGTCCGCATTGTTTTCTCTTTTGACTAAACTTTCTTCGAAATTCGTTCGTGGTTTTGTTTTGTGAGAAATATTTAATACGCAATTTACATAGTATTATGTACTACATACGTCTTATACGATTATATATATATATATATATATTCATCTGAGATTCTGAGCTGTATATTATTATGTGTGTTTATTTATATTAAAAAAGTTTGGCGAGTTTACGGTTTAACTGGGTTAATATTTTACATTTTTTTTTTCTTAAAATATGTTATTTAAAGTTTATAAAAGTTCTGACGGCTATTCGTCGTTTAAATAAATATAATAATTTGAGTTTCTTTCGTTGCTATATTCGATTTGAACGCTTATTGTTGACTATGATTCAATTTGTTTAGTTTGTCTATTCTATGACTTTATAATAACATATATACACTGTATATAGTATTTCAATATGCGTTGAATTTAAACTTGAACGGAAGTTGTATCTTGTATTCAGGATATAACTTACACGAGCGTTACCCTCTAGTGTATTATATTATATTGTACACCGTATATTATAGTATATTTATAAAAATATATATACACTACATAGGCTTAATATTATTCAATAAGCTAGCGGACGAATACATAAATAAGTTATTTTATAATATGCCTCGTGTATATCGAAAATCATAGCGATACGAATGTTAAAGAAAAGTTTCATACCAGGCTAAAAAAAAAAAAAAGAAGTGAACATTATTGAAAACGATTTACAATACTTAAGTACTTATTTAAATATAGATAGGTAAACTACTCGTAATATCAATAATATTTTATAAAGATATAGTGGAATATATTATGATAGTGATGAGAGTATCTATACTATGAATATTGGGAATCGTGATTACTAAAAGTGTTCTAGGTCGGAAGTATAAAAATAAACACGAAATAATAGTTGTGAAATATTATTATAGAGAAATCTCTGATGTTTTGTTTCTCTGATACCTGTAAACACACTTATTATTACTTTTCTAGTCATATAATATTATATTATAATAGGGGAGAGTGCCCGAATAGTGGATAGCTTTAGTAAACTCTTAATTTTAGGCATATTAATTAACTTTTTTTTTAGAATTTTTAATATTAGTACACCTAATATATCTATGCATACTTAGTCCTTTTTTGGTTTAGTGAAGTAAATTTAAAATCTATTTTGAAATAATATTAAAACATAATAAATTCATTATTTCAAATTAAGGTCCTATAAAGGGATAGTAGGTGACCTTAATACTGGATCGTCAATTTTATACAATCAAAATACAATTTTAAGTACCAACTTGGTAAAATACTATATTTATTTAAAACAGGTAATATAATAATAATGGTTTTAAAAATCATGTTTAGTTTTATTGAAAACAATTTAATATATTTTGAAGACAGATAAGAATAATGAAAAATGTATTTATTATATAAAATGGGTATCCAATATTAGGATTATTATTGTGTCCGATATTAGGAAACATTGAACTTTCATAAGAAGTAGTCATAATAATTGAAGAAAGAAAATTGCAGAATTTTCTTTGTTAATTAAAACTAAAATACATATAGTGGAGGTTAAATTAAACTATAACACAATATAAAATTTACTTTCCTTGTAGACGAAAAATCCACACACAAACGGTATCCAAAAAGCTCAAGCTTTGTGATAACAAACAAAACGTTATTATTTATTACTATGGTAATTAACAACAAACTGATACCGTGCCTTATCATACATAGTTACCAGATATGTTTGAAAATATTTATTATAATATTTAATCAGTGCATCCATTTCTTAAGGAGATTTATTGGTGTCCTATATTAGGCGCCTATCCAATATTCGGGTCACTCTCCCTAAGATTATACATTATTCAAGTCTGATTGTTATTATGGATAATTCAATTAGTTTACGTTTGTTTGGCGAAAAATTTACACGAAGTTTCGGAATTAAAATTTAACGGTCCCATATGACACGAAAAGACAGCTATAGTACCTACATAGCGGAAAACATTCGTATCCGTGTCAAGTCTTAATAAAGCAAATCATGATAAAAGTCCTTGATACAATTATAATATTACTAAAGCAATGATTTTTTTTTCGAAATTAGATTCAAGATCAATGATGAACGTACAAAAATAAAACTGTACGTGGAAGGATTGTCAACACAAGTATTTTCAAGGACGAGTCACAGTCATTGTGAAGAACAACAAAAAATGGGTACCTAATGATGTTTTATAAATTCATTTTTCGAACTATTTCACATTAAATATAGATGCATCATAAGAATAGGATGTATTATATTTATATATATATAGTTGTTGACTTTAGTAAATCTCGCCTTATGTTATTTTTATTACTTATATTTCAATAATTGACTTGGTGTGTAAATCATATGAAAATGTATAACATTTTGACTTAAATGGGATTAATTAAATACTTTTTATCTTATAAGTATAAACATTTTAAAAATAACTAAAATTTATTATTATTAATTATTGTTAAAAAAACTATTTGTAGAATATCTGTAAAGAGTTTAATTGATAGAACTTGTACAGAATAATTATTTCGGGGCATTCTTATAAGTTATAACTATTAAAATATATTTTTAACATATCAACTAGAAAAAAAATCATTATTTTATTATATTATATAGTTTTCTAAGGTCTTACAAAATTTAAAATTTAATTACAAATTACACGAAATAAAAATACATATATCCATATGTATTTTTTTAAAGGTATTACTTGTATTGAAAAGTTGATTAACTCTGTGTAATCCTCATGTTTATAAGCTCTTTGAAATTGTTTGTTAATACATAAAGGTAAATATTATATCGTGTAAATATTTGTTTTAATTTTAATTTTTACAGCATTCAATATCGAACTCGAATTATTTTAGTAAATTCAGTTTATCCCAAATAATTTATTTATAAACTTATTTTGAAGCTATGACGAAAATCTCTGTTTATCCTACAAGTAGGTACCTAAATGGTTTTCAAACTATGTCTATGTTGTTTGAACAATAATTTATAGCTGTAACTACGAGTATAATACAATATAACGTGTTCAGAAAAGGAGACGAAGTGTTGAGTATTTGTATTGCTTTATTAAGTAATATAATTTAACTAAATTAACTAAATTTAATCATTTTTAATGCAATATCTTGTATATATATTTACTTTTTAAAATAAATAAAAATAATTTCTTTTTTTTTTATCAAACCCACGGCGACTATGGCTATTGGTTGAAAATTATAATAACAATAATAGTTAACTTAAATTATATTATGATAAATTATAAAATTAAAAATAAATCAAAAATGATTTGGAATAGTATTTAGTTGCATTATTAGTAGAACGTATTAGTAAAGTGTTTTTATAATAGAAATGCAATATTAAATATTATACATTCATTAAATTTAATAAAAATAATTTGAAACATGTAATATTGCATTTTTATTGTATTGGCGTGTTTCAAAATTGCAATAATTTATTATAATAACACCATAAATTTACTTAATTTTACTAGGTATCCACAAAAACATTAATTTAAAATGATTTATAATTGCTTGATTTTAATTTTCTGCTATACACATTATCATTAATGTGAATTATATAATATGAATTATGAATATATAAAAAATTAAACAAATATATAGGTATTTAACTCACCTTAATTTTATCTAATAACCAAGATACAAGATGCATTTTTATTTTATAAATTTATTGATTGAATATTACATATACATACTCATAAATCAAATCAATGAAACTTGTAGTAAATATATAATATTATAAAAAAATTAATTTAATTTAACAATAAATCGTTTTTCTCAAAATATGTGTTTAATTAAAGCACAATTATAGTTTGTTATTTTTTCTTACTTTCATCAACATTTAGTATGAATTTCCAAACGTAATGAATATATCCAAATGGTAACATCTGTGTCTTATTTAAAATAAGAAAATCTGGTTATTAAAAGTTTTTAAAAACTTAAAGATGGTACTATTTCATCACAATTAATATTCATGAACACTAACGATTTCTATCGTTTTATGGTGTTTTAAAAAAGTGAAATCAGTCATACACTCATACTTGAACTCAAAGTAAATATTAAATTTACAATGAAATTTTGTTTTTTGATAATTTCTCCACCTCTTTATGTCATAATAGTTTATATTCGTCGAGAGCGTATTTTTTGAATAATATTTAACTCAAGTATTAATTCCAATTATTAACTTCTGTTAACAAAAAAGAAGAGAAATAAATTCCTTAATTTTGTATGAGAACAAGGTTCAATTAATTTTGATTTTAGATATTTTAAAAATTAAATCTTTAAGTCACGTTAACAGTCTGTAAAGTTTAATAATTACAAATCGACCGAATAATGTATACACTTTCATTTGCAGTGGGTTTTTTGTTTTTTACTATAGCTAGTTATATGTAAAATATTACAGTCATTGTCATTTAAATATTTTTAATTGCATAAATTGCAATGTATTCAACTATAGGTACCATGTACATTCAATGCATATAAATTAGTAATTGACAACTCCAATACAGAAAAAATATTATTTTTATCGACGATATATTTAAATACAGTTTTATTGATTCTTTTAATAAGTAGTATAAAATATGTTTTCAATACAAAAATAATATATTATGAATTATAGACTTTAAATTGAATCCAAAATGAATTATATGTAATAATAAATAAAAATAAATTCCTTAATATATCTGGCTGAATGGTATTTAGTTCATATAAGTTATATATTTTTTTTAGCTAGTTACGCAGAGGTATTATATATGAAGGTCTGTTTGTATTTTCCCAGGACATTAAGGTTTTTGGATACGCGTTTTTCAATACAAAATCATATCGTTACTGATTTAGATGCTTTGGAAGTATATAAAACATTTTGATTTATATGTTCTATGACTAGTATTGTTAGTATTATCAATATTTTATGTTATTTTTTTATACAGACTTGTCGAGTTTGTAATATCATATTATTAATCTACAAAACCAGTGTATATACATGAATACCTCATTTTTGCGATATTTATCAAATAAATATCTAACTATTAGATCAACTCTTTGGACACAACGAATATAATGTTCAGATTAAAAAAAACAGTTTGCTCGAAATCGATTTTTTTTTTTTAAATAAAAAAGTTATTGTATCAAACAACGAATCAAAGGTATGAGGCCACACGAGTTCCGATAAGTCAGTGTGATGAAAATGTCAAAATCAAATGGTATTGCATAAAAAATACGATTTCATGTATAGGAGGTCCTAGTAAACAGTGAATTTCTTACAATAAATACGTGACGAATTAATGGCATGTATTTATACCCAAATACATAATATGGCATGTATACATATTTCTACAGACTACCACATAGTGAGTGTCGTTACCACTCACCTAAATTAGGCATTTCATCATTTATAATAATTATTATTGAAATGCTTAGTGATCGGCACCACTGTTATCAGTTAGTTTGCGTATCAGTTATTATAAGTGGTGTTAGAAAGTCGAATGAGTGTGATACCGTAATACAAAAAATCATGTGCGTTACACGGTGTGTGCAGAGTAATAGTGTTACTTACAACCTATTTAATGTAAAACATCATGTTTTTTCGACGATATAAGTTTTTAAATATAACGTTTAGTTATGAATAAATAATAATCAGATACATTTATTTCCTATCGATTGTATTATAAAATATTCCGGGTTGACCATATCGTGTTTAACCAAATATATTATTATTATTATTATTAATCCCATCGCCGAGTCACCAAAGAATTGTTACACGATCACTTGACGTTATTTAAATTGAAAAAAAAAACTAAACGACGGCGCCAGCACATCCACTCAATTAAAACGGTTAAATTACTACGCACAAGCTCGTGTCTTTCCCGCGCCGTTTTTAACTTCCGGGCAGCTATGCCGTGCGATATTATTCGCGTACTGATTATGAGATATATTTATGAGTTTTTTTTTTAAACTCCGCCGTTCACATCCATTGTCTTTGAAAATGTGCTCGAGTATTATAACATTAATATACTATACATACATTACGCAGTCGGTCCCTCGTCCAACCAGGTCCTGAATAATGTTGTAATTTACAGGTTACCAACACGAATTTTCCGAGGAGTCGCTAATGATCATTATAAATGTGACCCAACACTATGACTTTTCCGACTCCATATTAATATGGTATTTTGCAGTCAGGTTTTTTGTTGCCATTCTATTATTATGCTTATCTCTTGCATTTACTTGCCTTCGTCCTACGCAGTAATCCTCGTACGCGTATTATGTTTTTGATATACAACATTTAATATTGTATTTTTTTAACGATAAACAAAATTTCATACTGTGTATAAAATCTTTTTTTTTTTTTTTTAATAAAAATAATTGTGTATAGGTTGTTTGAATGTTTCTATAATTTATTTTCACATGAACGTCATACATATATACAGTAAATTTAAGGTAATAAATCAATAAGTTAAGTATTACATTTTTAGTTGTGGAAAACCGATCAGTGTAATATGTATTTGAACGTTGTTAAATTTTTGAGTACACGCGCGTACACTGCAGAACTACAGTGGAGTGTACTTGTACGTTATTATAAAACATAATTAATTAAAATTATAAATCAACACAAGAAAATTAAAACATGTCTGTCGTTCATAAAAGATAATAAAATAATACGGTAATATAATTATGATCTCGAAAGTATTAAAATGGTGTTTAGTGATTCGATGTTTCTATTAAAAGCTACTATAGTTGTCTATCCTTCGACCTGTTAAAAACTGTTCGTCAGTATTGAAAGATTGTAATAAAAATATGTAGAATTATTGTTGAGCTTAAAACGAACTTTTAATTAAAGGGTTAGGGATTTTTTAAGGGCTGAGCCATTGAATATAGTTACGAGCTTGACAAACCTCCGTATACGGTTCGGTTAGGTTAATCAATTATTAGTTAGGAAGTTAGCACAATAATAGAATAATATTATACATCATACTCATATTGTTGTAGTTTATAGTATTTGTAACATTATCTGCAGAATTAACAATATCCTAGTTTCAGCGTCTGTAAAGCGTCTTTTTGTCTCGATTTTCATAAAGGATATACAGTATTAATGTTGTATTTGTATGTATATATATAATATGTATTAGATTATGCGATTGAGACGATTAAATAGTAAGTTTTGAAACCGTGCAGTAATGTCGTTGAAAGTATGCTAATAATATTAGACATTTGCATAAGTTTGTTTCCTCGTTTTTAATCATTAAAACCAATGTATTAATAATTTAATAATATGACGTGTACTGCAGGGCATAATGCCAAAGCTAGATAAACGGATACAAAATTGTTCTTATATTTATTATACTGCCCACAGATAATAAATTATAAATTGAAAATTATTTTACTCTGCGATGGTTTTTATTTCTTGTAAAAATAACAAAGAATAATAATATTTAATCGTTCATCTTTTCGAGGGGACATACCCACGCAGTTTTCTCGGGGTTTTTTTTTCTGGCAGCGGAAGAAACGTCACGCGTAAACTTTGTCGGTGTGACTTTATTGGGAGACAACAAGTCGACGACACATACTCGCTCGCGACATTTTTGAAAGCGGCGCACTCCTTTGTGATGTGTCTGACAAGTGGCATTAAACAGTTGTTGCACACGACCGTTTATTTCGTTCGTATACCGTCATCTTGAGAAAGCAACGTATGTCTCGTACTTCTCGTTTGCTGGGACTTATCTCGGTGTCACCGGGCACAGCAAAGTTTCTGCGTGCTCGTCGAATTTCGGATGTAAGCCAAAAAAAGTTTTGAACGGAAGTAGCGTACGAATATTTAAGTGATTTACAACGACCCGGAAGTGGACCGTTCGATTATTTAGAGTAGTTTTCCGACCGGTCGTCATCATGATTTGGGACAACTGTGCGTGCATAACATATAGTATATTATAATAATAATAATAATAATATACGGGTATAATCGAAGTCGACTCAACCGATGTACAATATTGTAGAGAACTTCGTGTCGAAACTTACGCGTATAGTTCCTATTGTGCTTATTACATTTCGCCATGTGTCCAGCGTAAAGTTTCCGAACCGCTGTCACCCTTGACTACGCAACACTGTTATCATGGTAATTATTAAGTAATGGCGGGCGCAAACGAAATGCCGTGTTTTCGCTACGGCGGGACGATAATAATAATAGTATTATACACGAACCCCGAGTGTGGAGGCGGATGCTGCTCAATTAAACATACATAATATATATATATATATATATTATAATCATTATAGGAATACCGCAGTTGCGCATAATATACCTAATATATCGTCGGTCGCGGTCCATAACTTTCTCAATTGTTTTCAAACACCAATTTCAGTACACTACACAACTCGTACAATACAAGCACAGATGAGGAACAATGAAACAATAATGTCGATTATCAATATAATTATTATCTTCACACTGCAAAACGTTATAATAATAATAATAATATAATATTCGTAATAATAATTGTTAAAGGAGCTGTGGCGGAGCTCGAAATCTCAAAAAAAATCAAAATAATAATTAATGTTTGCGAGTAATTTTGATTGAGTTTAGAGCATCTCGCAATTATTATATCAGTTAGTTCCAAAATTTACGGGTTGGTCCCGAATTTTTCAAGCCCGGCTTCCGGCTAGTTTTATTATTTAATCATCTTATAATTTCTTTTCGAAAACAAAAAAAAAAAAAAAAATACTTAAGTTTTAAACTAATTTGACGATATTGTAAAGTGAAATATAAATATTAGGTATTTTCAAAAACGTTTTGCTGAAACATTGAAACATGTAATACAATTTATACATATCAACTAAGCTAAAACAACATACCCACCATCCGGTAATCCATCAAGAACGCTTAAACTAAAATAGTCTACGGATCCGTTTTTCAATTATTGATTTAAAAAATAAATAATAAGAAAAAATATAGCGGACTGTCGCTACTAGTAAGCTTTTTTCTATCACGGACGTTCCTTGTCTGTACTGTACGAGTATGATCTCATCATAATTATTAATTTCTTCGTATTGTAAACAAAATATATTATTTAAAGGTCGTTTATTAAAAATAAAAAAAAGGTTAAAAAAATGTATTATTTGTATATTTAAATTATAATGCCAATGTGGCGATGTATCTAAGTTTTTTTCATTTATTATAGCGAAGTATATCGTATACACAAATAGGCTCGCGGCCTTTTTATGTCATAGACGAATTTCAGTGAGTTAAAATCCAAATGCAACATCTCTGCAGGAACCGTTCTCAGGGTCTGTTCCCGAGGGAACCGAGTAGACCTTTATCAGGATGAAAAAAAAACTGCACAGTGTATCGCGATGAATCCGTCTATGCGATATAATATAATAATTGCGCTTCTTCCTTAGTATTATAATATACAGTGAAATCAACTAAAGTTTTCGCGTTGTTAAGTATTATTCCACCAGATCCGCAGCAGTCGAATAACGGTTTATTATTTTCACCGCGAGACTATTGATTATATTATTACGTACAGTAGATGATTATAGTAATTATAATAATATTATCATAAAACGTGAGCGGTGGATTGCGAAATTGTTCAAAGCTCGTCTGATGTCGAACCATTACAGTATAACCATTTAAATCAAAACACGCACACCGCTGTTAGGAGTAACTATCGTTCGGTAATAATAATATTGTCACGAGGCAGCGAAAAATACTAACTTAAAAATAAATACAGCACAGTGCACATTCGTCGTTATTTGTCAGGTCTCCGATTTACGACCGCGAATCTACGGATAATGAATATAGATCGCCGACCCATCTCGTATCGTAGTCGTCGAGTGGCGATGTGTACTACGGCTGTATACATACACACGTGCATTAGTCATCCTATTTAATAGGGGACCGCTGTTGTAATAGTACGAAACAGAAAAAAAGTTTGAAATTAAAAGTAGTTTGCCGAGTACCAAAACTCGAAGATTGATGGTTCCGGAAAGCGGAAGCCCCAAGCGGAAAATAAAAATAATAAAAATAAAAAAACCTTTTCGCCGCCGAATTTTTTATTTTTTTTTATTTTTATTTTTTAGCAGCTTGTATATTGACTAGATAAGTCATGAAGACGCAAAAGTCGCGTATAACCGCATTACACGACAAATCCCACGTTACTTATAGTAACTTTGACAATAATTCTCTGACCACCGATCACCGATATGGACCTATTTATTGATTTTTATTTTTTTATCTGATCATTACGGGCTACGGCGTTATCTATTTTACTTTTTCTACGTATTCCGTACTCAACTACAGGATCAAGGTTTATAGGGTTCGACAAATCTCCCGAAGACAAATAACGGACATCCGTTGTCCGCCATTTACGAGGCTAACTCATACAATACACGAGCACAGGAAGTCATATCCAGAGATTACGCACGGGATACTGAACGCGTTTAACTTTTTCAATACATCGAATACCGAATGAAAAGTAGTCACTTATATTATATGTGATACAACATAATAGTATTATGTGTTTGTATCGTAGTCCCGTGACATCGAACGAAACGATCTGTTCAATATAATATAGTTGCGGTAATCGAATGTATTGTATTATATAATATACTCGCGTACTATAGTATTATAATATAGGAATATTGCTTTGCCGTGTTTTTGTGAACTGTTTATTGTACATATCATTTAATTTTTATTGTGTCATACGTATTTCTGTCCAGATTATATGTTAATTGTCCAAGTTAAAAATGTTTTATCCTAATTATTAAAATTATTTTACGTTGTAGGTATTATAGTTTACCAAGTATGTGTTATTTATCTCTATAATATATTATTTAATAATAATAATAATATGTCAATTAATTTTATATTAAATTTAAGTTTGTAATATTTCTTTATACTTTATATTTGAGTCCTCGTGGGCGTTAAAATTAATAAATACAATGTATCAGGACTACATTCAGGTATAATCCCATATTAATTTTTAATATATATAATATTTATAATATATCTATTTATAAACTATCAATTGATTAACATCATGTAATATTGAGTTAAAGAGTATATAAAATTTACATAGGTATAGTTACATTATTTCTTAAATTATTAAAATCCCTTCACTGCTGAGATAATTTTTTCCAGCTAACACTAATGTGTTGGAATGTTATTTTGTTTTATAGTAATGTTTATTTTTTGATATGTTTAGCATATTATCATTTTTATAAATTGAATATTAATATTTATAACTATGTTTTGATTCATTGTCTTAGAAAATACTAGGTAGTTAAGTAAGCGGATTGGTTTCCAAAATATTTGTTATTTTTATAAATTGATATTGTTGAATGTAGATTTATGAAATGATAGGACTAATATGCAGTAGCATATATAAGGGGGGATTTTAGGGGTTCAAACCCCCCTGAAATGTATGGTTGGTATGGGCATCGATTTTGATTGTTATAATATTATATATAATATTATCATACATTTTTTTTTAACTCCCTCTGAAATTAATTTCTATATACGCCACTGCTAATATGTGCATCCAGAGAACTGCTTAGTAAATAGCAGTAGATTTAACCCAGCATGCTATTAATAAATAAGATATAAATATGTACATTTAAATGCAATACATAAGTAATATGCAGACTAAAAGAAAACATATTATAAATATATATTATTGTTATTATTATTTCATGTCATACAACCACAATGACACTAATACTAACAAATCATAAATATATATTATATACTATGATTTTAGAACTTATAATATTGGTTTTCTTATACTTTAAATATCAAACTTTGGCAGAACCTTTATCTTACTTTATATTAAGTAAGAAAATACAATACAATACGAGTAGGTATTGATGTTTTTAGGTAGGTACTTGTTCTTGGAGGGGGGAGAAATGATCCTTTCGATCTCTGTACCCCGTGATCCTGCAACACCAATAACCATATAAAGACGCAATATAGAATAATAAATTCTTCTAGAGTACATAATGCCGAGTTTCGACGAGCGGTATTAAAACATCGAACGAACGCGTGCATCGTTATATTATCGAAGATTAAGTTTCCGAGCGCATTTCGTACTAACACTCGATGCACACGTCACACGCACACGCCTATACGAACACATTAATCTCCCCGAGTACGCTGTGTTTATGTAATATATGATATATGGTACATAATAATATTATACTATCCTGAAGACTCGCGTCTCAGCCCTCAATAGTTATTCACCCGCGAAGTGGAATGGTTGCATTCAAATCGTATGGAAAAAAAGGTTCGATAGCTTTTAAAAATAAATCCCGAGAAGTATGTCTTCAATGTCAACGGAAATTGTATAAATTACCTATGTTTTTACTAATCATAATATTGTATTTATTTATAATACATTTAAAAACTGTCAGTTTGTTGGTTTAATTATTTTGCTGAAAAAAATCAAAATAAATATAATTTGAAAAGTTGTACTTAACCGTAAGTTCATTTATTTTTAAACTATTTCTTTACGCGAATTATTAAATAATTAACATTTTTGTTTTCACGTTAATTTGAACACATATTTTAACTTTTTTTTTTTTGTAGACGTTTATATAATTTGGATGCATATTCTGTGAAAGTATTCACTTAATCTTTGTTGGCTTAATTTGTTCTTATAATTAGTGTGATGGAAGTCGGCTGTAGCCTGTTAACCAAACTTAACCACCTGCCAGATTCAGGTCGAGAGGGACATCAAAGATAAATGCTACCAGGAATTTGGAATTACTGGACTTTGTATCTCTCGCTCAATGTATTTATTTTCACCACGTTAGAGATTTTGAATGGTAAAATTTTTGAAATCAATATTGGCTCTTCACATGGGTACGTGAACGATGAAAAAATAACGAACGCGTTCAATACGTACTTATGATGATATTGTTATATTAGAATTTTAGATTTGTATTTGTATATTTTTAATAATTGAGTATAATATTATGTATTTAACTATTAGGGCTGTGGAAAAAGTCCAAAAAATGAGTAGGTTTTTCACGATTAGAAAATAACAAATAAAACTGTACCTAATAAAGTTTGTAATGAGTATCTTCGCTTTATTGTGGCCTTAAAATTTGTATACCCACTCAGAGTTATATAATAATAATAATGATAATAATTAAATAGATTTTCACACATGGATAAAGTTAACACGTTTTACTTAGACGTTGTCGCTGAATAATTTTGGATAAACGCAAACCTATGCCAAGTATAGACCGACTTAAGTGGATAATTTAAAACGGCAGTGCTCGCAATTATTTAGACCATAATATTATCATTATGATCATTATCGTTATCTATTCTAGAGTGTTGATACTGCGTTTCATAACCAACTATTGCATAGTATTATATTATATGTATAGAAATTTATACGGTCATTAGTACTCGTTATCATTGTTGTTGTAGTGACCGTTCGGGTTAAACACGTAGGGAACCGCAACTATATATGCCACGATATAAACCATCAACTATTAGTTTCCGACACTCTGAATCCGTTTACTCCCCGGGTGAACACATAAAACATCTTCAATAACGAAATAATATATGACAAGACCTACGGCTGCAGTAGCACTCTTTGTTTACGGGAATCGTTTACAATCGAGTGATGGTATTATACGCTATTAATATTACGTTTTCAAAATAAATCAAAAATTCTTTGGAAGTTGAAAAATAAATGTTGTATAGTTTATAATCACAACAATGCAACCAAACGTTAGTTTTTCGGCCACCTACCGCCACGACGAATAATCATTTTTTGTTGTACCTATATTTTAGGTACTTACCTATCGATGCGTACTCGTTATTCGCCCATCAAACTGTTATTGCGGATTTTATTACCTATGTCAAGACTGTACGAAAAATACAACTTTTCTCTCATATTATATTGTGTATACCCTGTAATATTTCATTTGATGCTCCAAAGTTCTTGTTAAATTATAATTTGTCGGAAATAGGAAACCTACGGGCGTATACTAATTAAATTTGCCAAGAATAATATTATGCTATACAAACGAGATTTAGCAGCGAAATCTATGCTTGATGTTTGACGATAAAACAAAATTTAATCGATATGAAAAGAAAAATGTAAAGGTTATAATTCAATATTTATTTCGGCTTATTGGAACGTCAAATAAAAGAGAGCACAGAGACGAATAATCGATATATTTAATTTAAATATTCTACGCGTCTACGCCCAACTTGTTAAATAAAACGACTTATCAAGAAACTATGAGAAACGCAATAGGTATAATAATAAAAAAAATATATATATTATTTTGTTCGTTACTAACAAGGTGTAAATAGTTTGATTGTTTTTTAAATGTCTATACGAACTCAAACAATTGATTATTAAACATAAAATATAAACAACTCAAACCGTCAAAGAAGAAAATATTTCCTATGCACTACATAAATTATAATCATATTTCATTTAAACTATAAGACACTAAACAATATTATTGTTTTCTTATAAACTATGTTATGACTGTTATACTATATTTATATTTTATATACTATTTACGTTTTATGGTATTGAATACGAATTGACTGAAAAGTTAGAATTAATTGTTTATAATTATTATATTGTTGTTTTTTCGATATTCTAGCACAAGATTCCGTTAAATTCTACTCGAAAAACAACCTTATGTCACGTATTGAGAATAACCATCACACTTCATTAAACAATTTTTCACTATCTAAAAAAAATAAAATACTGAAATGTATTTAAATACTATCATCATACTCGTAAATATTGTTTGTTGAAATGTGTTTTATTTATGAATAATATTCAAGGTTTCGAACCACAGAAATAAGCATAATATAATTCTTTATTTTACCTGAAAAGTCATATTATTAACTTAATTGCACCTGTATTATTTCTTATAAAGAAAGTATTGAAAATCAAATCTGAGTTAACATTTTGCTTTGTGTTATCAGTATAATAAGTATATTATGAACAAACGGAGGATTGCGAATATAAAGAACGACACTTCTTTCATTTTTTCAACGTGTAGATATTTAAAATTATTTTAAAATCAAAGCGATACTGTATACTAAATGTCTATTCAAATACGACTGCATGTTTATATATGTATATGATATACGAGTGTAATTTATACGTTTAACGCCCTTAAAATACGCATGTATTCACTTATTAGGCATATTACAATATAACCATGATTAAGTTTAAATAGTGATTTAAAACGTTATAAACTATTAATATTCTCATCTGTTGTAAATTAACTAGGTATTACAATAATTTTGGAGGACAAAATATAATGTTATTTAATGTTACAATATTTATGTGATAATAATTAATTGTATATAATATTATATAATATTTGGCTTCCATTATACCCAACGGATAGTTAGAGGTCAATTGCACATTTCGTAAATTATTATTCAAATAACTTTAGTGGCCCAAATTTTGGTTTGTAACGGTATTAACAATTACCTAATGATAATGATTCACACTAGAATTTTGTATGTACCGTGCTAAATATTGATAATAGTCGTGGAATAGTTCTGGGAAACACCAATCATTTTGCAGGAAATGATGCAGAACTCGGCAATAGCTCAATTTTCAGCGGAAAAATGTCATAATAGTTTTGAATTTACTTTACCGCTTGAATGTCGTAATCCAATTAACAATAAATTATGAATTTCAATAATGGATTTACGTTAAAATCCAACTGGGGACAAATAAAAAATAATATCTATATTTTCGTATTGAGTAAAAAATCTAAATATCACGTATTTTTACAGGTGTTAATGCATAGAAAATAAATAAATACATTCTATATTTTGTGTATGAAAAATACGATCAAATAATAATACGAGGTCATGCATAGAAATTGATTTCGTTTAAAATGCTTTGAAATCTTTCCAAGGATTTTTTTCTGCAGATTCTTCAATTGTTTCACTCGAGCTTTTTTAGTGTACTCACTTTTTTATAATAAAAAAAAAAAAAATATCAATACGTTTTTGTTTATTTTCATCCCTTTTCACAACTATGTATAAATTCTAAGAATTTGTAATTCTCCTGATTTCGAATTATGGGATGCATTGTAAAACTTTTATAAGATAAAAAAAATATAACCTTTTCCACTAAAATACAATTAATGAATTTGGTATTTATTTTGAAATAATATTGTCTACCAAGTAATTGTAAACATGACAATGATTAGATAAGTTCTCTGCTCTCGAGGAAATAACAATTAATTATCTTTTAACATTTATATTTGGAATTAATTTATTAAATCTGCTTCCTATTGCTTTTAATCGCTTTTTTCAGTTGTTTGTGTACCCACCGTTTATATGCATTAAAATAAGACTATTTTATTAATTCCAATTTTTATACAATACTTTTTGTTAGTGTAAGCTTATGCAAATTTAAGTAAATTAAAATGCTATATTTGTATAGAAAATACAATAAATTAATTTCATAGAAATATAAAATGGTTTTCCTTTAATATTAGGTTGCTACTTACTTACATTAACTCAGTCATTATAGAAGTTTTCATATATTTTACTTTAATAATTTTCTTTTTTTTTATTACTTTTAAAAATTAAATTACAAAAATGCAAATACAATATATATAATATAATATATGAATTAAATTTAAATTCAGAATGTTTTTTCATTCCGAAGAACTTTGTATTATTTGAGAACGTAATATAAGTTGGCGTCCCCATTTTTAATATTTTACCTAAGCTTTTGGTAAAATGGCTGAAAGCGAACGTTTCAATGAGAATTATTCACCCCTAAAAATTATTCGTTAGTATGTATAATATATAATCAAAATACTTGTGCAAATAATATTTTTTTGATTATTTTTTTTTTTAAAAGTATATTATGATAAGTTGAATAATTGTACTGAGGTAACGAATAAAAAAACACAGCGTTAAGTATTATAAAATTATAATAACGAAATGTGTGTTTATTGAAATATCTATAATAATATTCGAATTTCCAATAAAACAAAAATGTGTATAATTATAATATGATGATCGATCAATCGTATCATCATGATATTATCCGAACCTATTTTATTTACCCACACTGATTGCGTGGACTACTTACAAACGAACACAACGCGGAAACGATTCAAACAACAGAAATAAAATCAAATAAATTTAACTTATTTTCGACTGATCTCGTGTGGTGGTCGTTATGTTATATGAACGCCATACAGTTTCGGAATAACAATAATAATAACAACAAAAACAACGAAACGATGCGTTTTGGGACGTAGATAGATATAATGGAACGAGAGCGACCGATGGAGAGAGGATGAGTGGTGAATGGCAGAGATATTGCCGTCACCATAATGTCCCGGGGACTGGTAATAATAATGGTCTGGTGGTCGGGGGTAACTGGAGGGGTTTGGGGGTGAAGTTTTCGTCGCGCGTGCGATGAATTCGGATCGGACACTTTGGTATATTGTAGAATGTAATGTCTTGCTTCTAAAATGTTTGCTCCGCCGTTATACGCCGGTCTGGCGTGTCGCCGATTTACGCGTCACATGGTCTGGGTTGACCGTCATATACGAAAAAAGGCGTTTAAATTTTTCAAAACAATTCCCTCCCTACAACAATGATTTCGATTCATATGCAGGTTTATTGGAAACATCCCATATCGGGTATACGTTACACAGAACCCATCGATACGCGTCTTGACTCTGCAAAATAAGTATCCTTCACGCAATCACTCAATATACCTGGTACGTGTTATACTACCCGAGTAAAGTAAGTTCAACCTTTTGTGTATATTCTGCAGGACGTGGTCTAAAGAAACTTCACTTCGTTTTGATCGATGTCCGCCTTTATTTTGTCTTCAACACAATATATTATATGTATATAATATTAGTGATTTTTTTTATTTTTTATACAAGTTCAATTTTTTGTTTTTTAAAATAAACTAGTTTTCTGGAAATATCTAAACGTTTTTGGATATTTCTCATTTCCAACATAATTAGAATTTGTTACAAAAAAGTTCTGGAAAAAGTTGCTTTAAAAGTTGATTACTTTTTCAATGACAGTATATATTTTTAATTTCATATTCCAAAGTAAAACATTTTTCTCAGAACAATGTTATAAAAAAACAAATTTCAAACAAGGAGGGGGTATTTTTTTAGTTATGAGTATTTAAAGTTTATGAGAGCGGAGTGAAGTAGTCCATTGATGTCCCCTGAAATTTATGTCCACCAATCTACTTAGCCCAAAACTTTAAATACACTTATAAGTTATAAATAATAAACTGTTCTAGTTTGAAATTAGATTTTAAACATCCCAATAATTATCGATGATATATTTCACTTAAGAATATGAAATAAATAATATAATTTAAAAACTAAAACTATAACGGTTACAAATAGCAAATAAAAATATATATTTTTTAAATGATTTTTTTTCTTAATGGCTCCAAACTATGTGAAAAAAGTATTTAAAAAAAAAAAATATTGTTACTTTTTGAGAAAACGAGTTCAATTAATTTTGAATTGATCATCCTGTATACATTCATCAGTTATGATAAATCTTAAAAAAAACATCGATTTGTCATTTTATATTATTTTTAATATTTTTGACTTTTTGGATGATTGACTGCGAGTGTTTTTTGTACACTTTCACAGTGGGTTCACGTAAAACCACTAGCAATTTTTCTACATTCTCGGTCGATAAAATATCGTAAGGACTTTAAAAATGTTTTCCAGCACGTCGGCCATCGGATTCCTTTGGGAACCATTCGACGCAAATTACTTCTTTCATGCACGATAACGCAACGTTAACCATTCTGTAGGGATTGTGTATACTCTGTATACTCGCTGTGTAACACCAGTTGGAATAATACGTTTGATTTGAATATCGATCATGATATTATTGAACTATATTATAATCTCATTTTATTGTTACGTCATTTTTCTCAGACATATTTCTAGAATCATTTCTTAAAGACGCACATTTTACGTGCAATAAACTTCATTTGAAATGGCTTTGCGTCGCATTATTATATTTCATCACAAGCGTTGAAATATACGCTTTTATAAGAAATAAAGTTAACAGCTTATAATACGCATACCGTATAATGCTATAATACTGTTATTACCAAATGACAGATAATAGTTCATTTACTGGCTTCATAAAATTAGGTTTTAAAAAAATAAAAGTTTGACGTATTCATCGGAATAGACAAAACATAACTAAATTAAAAGAACAATATGTGATAACATGTTATTTTATGTAGAGTGGATGTTATAAATAAGTGTTAATTAATATAATAATAACTGATTTAAGAAAAATACTTTCTAGTCGTATAATACTTTTTTGGATGGGTTTTTAAAAATCATATCTATTCGTATAAAATTACGAGACATTTCCATTTATCTACATTTTGGAAATAAACACCTTATCATAATATTTACCATTGATGGCTACGGCTACTCAAAAGTCAGCCACTTTCTGAATTTCAATTAAATGCTTAATTTAGTTACCACTTACCTTGTATATGTCCAAATGCCCGCAGTAAGCGTCAAATTTGTTGTACAAGGACTCCAACATGTTGACGACCATGAACGGTGTGGCAGTGCTGCAGATGGACGTGAAACCGACGATATCGCTGAACAACATGGTTACCTCGTCGTGCGTTTTTGCTTCTATGGTCTCACCTGAAAACCACAAAATATACGACTTAAACATTAAATGTGTTTTTGGTTAGAGTGTCTTTTGATTTGGAAATTAACTTTTTGGAAACAAAAATAATGTGATATCCGCAGTATATGAGATGATTTGGTTGTCTAACTAAAATGCCCAGATTTCTCATAATCATAAAATGTAATTCAAATCAACTCGTTTTATTTTCGCCCCAAATAATTAATAATACATACTGCCGAGAACGAAAACATAACTTATTGTAGTTTAATAATATATCGAAATTTAATAAATCATAATCGTGAAGAAAAAGAAATATTCTCAATAACAAATGCAATGATTTAATTTTGAAACTTATTTATCTTACATTATGTTTATCATCATTTCGTTCATAAAATTGTAGGTATATGATCTTATGAGTTCTTGACTAGCAATAATAATGTAACGCACTAAAGCATGCTAATGGTTTATGATTTTGGCTAATGTCGATTTATACGCGAATTTATAATACATATCATTAAAGCGTAGAGTCCACAGCGGTGCACTACTTTGCTGCAAAGAACGCAATGCAATATACACGGACAAGAGACGTGATTGTATCGTAAATGGCGCGAGTCAGTTAAGACATCGCTATAATATTACGGAAATATGCTTTATTCGTACAATATAGTATTACGAGTGACACGTTCAAAATGCAAAATTTTTTATCATCAAGGCAGCGTGCTGTGATTATAACGACTTCGTAAACACGCGTTACATTGGCCATACAATTTTGACGTTTAATCAGCTTCATTGCAGAAACAGTAATGACGATGCTCTACGGTGGATTGAACGCACAGGTATTGTTGATCAGGCAAAGGCAGTCATAAACGGACGCGATGATAGATTATGGTATACACGAAGAGACGGTTCGCGACGTAGGCAGAGTGGGTTCGTCCAGTCCCAAGAGACTGTCGGGACTTTAATCTATGGCTGGCATACACTGCGTATAATAATAATAATAATAATAGGTACCTATATGATGTTATTATTGGTATTAACACAATCAAAGAAACGCGTATAGGTCGACACTATTTCCAGACAATAACGGTCTGCGGTACCGATAATATATTCGTATTCGGTGTGCTATTATAGTACATGTGCATGGAAGACGTAATAATATTATTGTGTTTAAGTGTGGCGTGAGGTGTGTGTATGCAAGTCGAAAACGATTTGTATATGTGTATGATATGTGCCGTGACGATAAGTATGGATTATTCGAGATAACCCCGCCACCGATTTTGACCCTGCAAAAATGTGTAGCTAACGTTTTAGATTCCTGCCGAAACGACGGATCCAGCGGATTTGATGATGATTATGGCTTTTTTTCTCGTGAACTATTATACACTCAAACAATCAAAAACCTTCGAGTAAGCCAGCTATCGATCACACGATTTATTGGTATTAACATTTTTCTAAAACGTAACCGATATCTACAGTCAAAACTATCAAAATTCAACCGATAATACATATAAGATACACATATTATGATGATAAATATTTATTTTTATTTAATTATAATTTTTGCTTTTAACGGATAGGTGATTATAATACTATTATTGTGAAAATACACGTGCTTGCACTTCAAATTAAGTCTTCAAAGTTCAAACTCGTTTTTTATTTGCTTTTTTGATTATTGCCAATATTTAAAGATAAATTCTTACGATAATCTGTATACATAATATGTATAATGTATATGCTATACATGATATATTATATGGTCTGGACACTAATTGACGACTTAATTTAAACTTTCAAAATTTCGAAAAACGGTTTTCTAACATGTCATATAGAATTACCAACAACTCATTTTTACGCAATTCCGTTACGTCATTTATTCTTTTAACTTATTTAGTTTACTAGGTAGTCCATTTTAAATGAGAAATACTATTTTTAATTCTTAAAAGTATTTTGAAACTCGTAAGAAACTTAAATCGAGTACGTTATCTATTGCTCACAGTGTTGAAAAACTATCGTAACTGTTTTTCTTAATTGGTCAGATATAAACACTAAACAGTAGGTATAAGAAAGAATCATTTTCAAAGATATTGTTTAATATGTGTTAAGTATTATGATTTTTGTTAAATTTATATTTATCAAATAAATTATAAAACATGAAATTCCTATTATTAATTTATCTTATAATTTTTATTATTTTATAAATAAAGTTGTACAATGCAAATTGGCAAATGTTATTTGTAATACTAACTACTAACAAGTTACATATAATAATTAAAAATATAAGTATAAATATGAGTTTAATTAAATTTGATAGTAACATGAGTCCCCTTAACAGACTTCATTAAATTAAAAAAAAAGCGAGAACAATCATATTATTAAAAAAAAAAAAAATTATTCTGCTATATAGTAGATTTTAAGTTTATATACCTTGTTTTTATGAAAATAATTAAAATGGATGTATTTACTCTTTAATAGTGTTAGACTTACAAATAAATTTCAATAAAATAAAAACAGTAGACAATCTTAAATATCTATAAATTATCACAAAAGGATCTAAAATATTTAAAAAACCTATTATATAATGTATAGATAGAGAATTTTTATGTACCTGTTTATTGAATGTTTTCTGAAATAATTCGTTTCTGAATTTAAATAAAAAAAAAACAAAATCAGTTTTGTGAAAAAATTGCATTTGCGTAGATATTACCGTTTTTCGTATTTTTTTTTTATTATTATTTATCCCAATTATTTTAAAAAAGTTTTCAGAAACTACTGAAGTTGAAAATTCAAAACAAAGCATTTTCACATAAAAAAAAAAAAAAAACATGTAAACCAATATACGTTCATCGCTCCGTTGAGAATCTAAACTATGAGTTATCGAACAACACACACTTATTGACGCAACAAACAAATCTAGTAACGTTTGCGTTACATCAATGATTTCAATAACATATTGTTTCCCTTATGCATTTTGAGTTTGTGTTTATTTTATGTATGTAAGTTTGGGCCTGGTTACTTATACAATACACTTATTGATATTATTTTAATAATTTCGTTAGTTTTGATGTATGCTATTTTTGGATATATATATATTTTTACACAAATTGTTCATTTGATATTTCTATTTATCAAAACACAAACACGTCAAGGAAAAACATATTATGATTATGATTATGGTTTTCTAAATATATAAGAAAACATTTCAATGATGAACTGATGCATATCAATAATAATTCTACAAAAGGCAGTAAGTTTTGTATCTATTACTAATATCGATTTTATTTTTGTCAATATTATGAAATTGAATCCATGCGATTTTTTATTACTATCAAGCTAGTTTTTTCAACAATAGAATGAACGATGACAAAAGAAAAAAATATAAGAAATCTCTGAACACAATAATACACATTCAGCAAATACAATTATTATCAATATTATTATATTGATACTATGGAATTATTAATGTAATAATAGTACTATGACATAATAAAACGGTTATTATCGTAGTAAATAATAATATAATTAAAAATAGATATTAGTTTCCAAGTTTGAGAAAAAAAAAATGTATAAGTGAACAAATCGAAATATATATATATATTTAAAAAACAGTTATTTAGGAAATAATATTATATTGCACCCTTAATATTGTATTAAAATTTAACTTAAGTAATTCTGCTATAACCGAAGTGTATCAGACTATAAACTAAATACCGGAGACTAATGAAATAAGTAGGTTTTTAAAATTTTTTTATGTATTATCATTCTGCTAGAACCTTATTTAAAGTTTAATTATAAGGTTATATTATTACAGTAATTCACATTTAATTTAATATGTAATAATTATGATCACAAGGCGATTTAGATAGGCAATTTAATTATATTCATGTCGTGGATTTGTTTTTTCGTTATTCCAAACGAGTAAAATTATTATACTTTGTTATTAAATTTCAATATAAACAATTATTTTTATAAGAATTTCTTAGCTAAATGACTAAATTAATAAAGAATATTATTTACACTTACTATTTACATTTAGATTTACGATAAAAAGAATAATATAAAAAAAAGTTTTATTTTTTTAAACCATAAGTCGTTAGAACCCCCCCCCCGAGACGAACAATTAAAATAACAATACGATTGTCTTATTGGATTTTTTTCATATCGTTCATGGCAGTTTAAAAAAATATACTTTAACAACAGGTCAACATTCAAAACTATAGAGTGAAAAAATATTCAACGGATTAAACAGTACCTATTCAAAATGATGTATAAAATGTAATATTAATTTGAACTAAATATAACGTGTATAATATAATTTATTGTATGAAATATGTGTTTTTTTTTTTATAAAAAAAATCGTAGTTACAAACTTTATTAAAAATATACAATATTAAATTTTTCTTAGAATAATGTTTATGTATAATCCTCCTAAAAGTCCTAAGTTATTAGGTGTGTGTTTAAAATACATAATCGTCGTTAAAATACGTGTCTAACTCCAAAGCTAAGAGGTGAATGAACAATTAATATTGACGTTAACACATATTATGATAATAGTTGATTAATTTTGACCAAGAACATTTTTACTTAAGAAAACTTACTACAGATATTTTTATAAATTAAATTCAGTAATCAGATAAGTTTAACCTAATTGAAGCAAATGCATGTTTTTTTTATTAAGATGATCCAATATTAATAAACTCAAAAGTTATTAGTGTCGCTCTTGAGACCTTGTTTATCAAAAAGTATTTAAAGTATCTAAATCACTTGATTTATTTTATTACAATTGTTTTTTTTATTTTTAATAATTATTGTTATCTTTAATATAATATTCTAAAAGGCATAAGTAATATTTGAAATTTCTATTACAATTATTTCTTTAAAAATACTATCAGGACTAATGTTATACTGACATAAATTAAAAAATGAACAAGATTTTAAGATAAAATTAATAAACTATGTAATATCGAGTATTCAATTTTAAACTCCTTATAAAGTCTGAATATAATTTTAAACTTTAAATACCGTGGCCTAATGATCAAAAAAAAAAATAAAAAAATGGTTCCATTTTATATTTTCATCGATAGATAGATTAAACTATTGTGTCTATAAATTATAGAAAAAAAAGCAAAAGAAATTAAATTATGCACACTTAAATATAAATGAACGATCGAAAATAAAACTGTTTCTACGAAAATCAATAACGCAACGCACATACTCAATATAGTATACAGTAAGATATTCTAATTATTTTTGAAATTTCTCAGTAGAACAAAATGGGTTTAAATTGAATAAAATAAGTTTTTACTACAGGAGCATGCTTCTTGTCGTATCATATAATTAGATTACACCCTACCACTGAGAATGGTTCGCAAATCGTCCTATATTCATATTTTTTTAAGCCACAATGCGATTACGTGTGATTCTTATTGAGCGGACTTGCACCGCTGCAGAACATACACGAGACCGACAGAATAAAAATACGACAGTATTAACTCTATCCGCGACGCAAACGACAATTATTCGAACATGTATGTAATATGAATAATGTATAATACTAATGTGTATATGAACCTGTATACAGTTATGCAGATTATACGCGAACGCCCATTTCCACGGTTGTCTTCTAGTTAAATCGATCAACAATTTTAACATATATATATGTGTATAAGGGGTGACTAAACCGCGTCTCGCGAGCTGCATGCGGCTCGCATCTAATCGTAACATTTTTACAAAAAAAATTGTTTAATAGGAATTTATGTATTATCTATATTATAATATGACCTTATTTTTTTTTTACATTTTGGCTCTTCCGTAATTTGGTGGCTCTTGAGTCTCTTATCGCTGGTCACCCCTGATACTCTATCGAAATGAACTCGCGAACGCGTACCGTGTATTTGTTTTTCTCTCTTTATACTTTTTATTAGGTGTGTATTCCAATTGCAGTTCGGCACTTGGAGAAAAACAAACCCGGGCAAATTGGTTATTTGGTATTCAGAATAAACCCATATATATAAACGGTCACTCGCGCGAGCAAAAAAAAAAAAAAAAAGAAGAAAGTCACTTGGATTCTTCCGGCGTTGCACATAAATATTTACAACGTATTACGTCAGCGTTCGAATAGGTACACATATATATACGCACACACGTTCACACTGAGAGATGTGGCGCAGTAAACTTTCAGGGCGTACGAGTATATAATAGCATATATATATAATATGTATATATTTCAACGTGGGCGGCATAAAACGAGAAGACTCTGCACCGTTTTGCGGCATACATTCCACGTCGTTTTAGCGTTCGACTCGATTCTGATTTACGGCGAGTGTATATTATAATGGTCATAAACAATAATATATACGAATATCGTTTTTATACACGCAAATACACGTCGTTCTACCGAGTGGCGTGACGGGCCGCTTTACCGGACGTTAGCAAAAAAAAAAAAAATAATAATCTATAAATCTCAATCGCATTATATTTATATTACACTTTTGAATTCAAACGTATGCCCGAGCTTTATGTATCATATATATATTGTACACTGCGCGATCACACTTCAGCGCAATTATATAATATCGTACGGCTGCTATGATTAATGTATCAACTGTTGTGTTTCAAAATTTATTTTAAAATATTAATGTATATGCCTTATATTGTGTATTAAATGTATTAAACAAAATATGATCAACTAAATAAAAACAAATATAGTTTTTATCGTAAAAATATTTTCTAGCTTTTGCTCGTTTAAGCTGACAACATATTATTCCGAAAAGGAATATCCATTTAAAAAAACACGACAATTTAGAACATTTGACTTTTAAATATTGTTTAAGTTCGTGGTCTAATATTCAATAATCGTATGCATACAAATAGTTGAGTTATAAATAATTAAGCGAAATATTTGAATATTTTTGAGCCATTACTTCAAATTTTATCTAAATATTAAGTGTTCGTAATCAATAAACCATTAGTTCGACGTTAGCTTAGTCTTCGGTATTAAATTTTATTTATTTGATATATATATATATATAAATGAAATATGCATTCTTTTGAAAATTATATACATACAATAATATAATACGTATAATATAATAATATAATATAATATAATGATATAATAGTTATTATACAATATACATTTTACTTTTATATTTAAATTAATTTTGAGACTATTAGGGTAGTCTGTGTTACAATAACGCTGATCTTTATTTTTAAGATAAAATATTTTAAACGCACATAATGTCGTACAGGTAAATTTAATTTGTGAAATCCCAAAATACGTGTGACGTTAACGATTAAACTCAACGCACAATAATTATTTATACTTAGTTTAGTTATAATAAATATTATAACTTAAATGTAAACGATATACGGATGTATGCACGAGCAAGTGGAGAACTTTGAGGTTAATATTCGTTCGTAACCGGCCAAAACTCTCGAGATTAAAATTCAATCGAAACGTTATTGAACCCTTACGTTTGCACAATGTTGGTTGTCTAGCGGTCGGTAATGGAAATAAGGACTGGCTGCCGGGACAAATCGATTAGGTACCTTCTTCACAATTTGTAGACAGACGCTATAACGTCTAATAGTGAGGTGAGAAAGGGGTTAACCGCATAGACAGATTAGAAAGAAATGAAAAAAAAGGTTATGTAATGTTATGTAGTTGACTTGAATTATAATGTAAGAATGATGAATATATTCTTACATTTTTAATTTCAAATTTTATTTGCTATAATTTAGTATATTTAACGATATTTATTGTATTAAAAAGTTCTTTGTATACATTAATTATCATTTTATAAGTTATTACGTTTTGAGTTTTTTAATACATTATGATGTCATGAACTTATTATTATATAATTTTTCAGCGGGCAAACGTATAAATAATTATATTAATTTTCTGAAATTTCAGAAAAGTCAAAGCCTCTTGCCAGAATGACTCCTCCCATATCATCACGTAATGGAACAATGGCCGCGATGTCAAACGAAAACTTAATATTTTTCAAATCGACAATAGTATGTCTTTAAGCGTCGCTGTGTGATTTAGCGTGCACACCTAACCGGATTTGATAATACATAAAAAAAAATCCGATGACAACGAAAAAACAGAAGTCGAATGATCAACGAGTCACTATATTATAATATAATATTGAAATATTGTAAATTATAATATATTCGAGAGATGACTGTGATTTTTAACAATGGCGGATCTCTTGCTCATTATCCAACCAGCTGAGCTAAAAATTATAACACAAAGACGTTTCTCGAAATTACAATGACGATTGTTCATGACGATTTATTTCAGATGTCATCAGCTATTGTTCAGAGTATTCTATCTACAGCTGATATGACTGCAATAACCATACATACTATTAATTGGAGACAGCTATATATATATATATAAAAAATGACAAACACGTGTCAATATAAAATACTTAGTAAACTGATATTATATGATCATGTTATAGTTTATACGGTACCCACAGATGGCAGTACTCAGAAGTTGTGGCCGTTTAACATTTTAGAAAAGTTTTTTGGAGAAAAATAACTAACGTGTACTTAAATTTTTTATAAAACTACCAAACACGAGTAGAAATAAACATGACAAAATAATTTCATTTTTTGATTTAAATTTTGAGTGGAGTGAGTGGATGTGTTGATTTTGTGTTGTGTAATAAATTGTTTACACAATGTAATATAGTAGAAAATATGTTTCGATATTCAACATTGAGGATGGACACCGATAGAAAAATGAATCTAGTTTGTACTTTTAAAAAGTTCAAAATTGAAAATTAATAGTATTTTTCAAAATAATTAAGAAAATAAACAAAAAAAAAAAAAAAACAGTTAAGGAAAAGGTATATTTACTTAAAGTTCTTCATAATATCATAGTAATTGTAAAATATTAATAAATAATAATACATAGACGTATTTTTTTTATAAGCATAGGTTAGTTCAAATTTTGAAAAAATCAATTTTTCACGAAAATTTTTAAATTATTTTGTATTTTAAAACGTATAGTACCTATTCATAGATAAGGATTAAAAATTTATAACAAGATTTATCATAAGTAGTTGTTGGTGGAACAAAAACCTATTTATAGTTTAACCCATACCTATTAAAATTAGTAAAATAAATTACTATAGTAATTAGTAGCTATATACTTTTATGATAATATATTATATCATAACAGAATATCTTGGCTTAAGATCTTTTATTTTATACAATGATTTATCTGCAAAGGTTACCTTTTTATTTATAAACATTTTCAAACTTTTTCGGGATATCGGAAAGCCGTATTAATTACCTACCTATAGACAAAATTGTTATGCGATATTATATTCATAGTTAATAATTATTAAACTTATATAAAATAAAAACAAAACAAAAATCGCTTTTTCTCATTAATGATTTTAAACTTCTCGTTTTCTTTAATTATTACAAATGTTATTGGTTGTATTATTTTAAGACTGACAGACAAACAAAACACAAATGACAATTTAAAGAACGGACGTCAAAACAAATTGTACTGTTAATATTTGATGAGGTTAAAAAGTACCAAATAATAAGTCGTAATAAGGATAGATTTGAGAAATTTTATTGTAATAATTCGCATACAATTATTTATTGCCCAGTATAAAATAATATATCTTTGGTTACGCATATACGGTTATATCATATGCTAATATTAAATTAGTAATATATTTTGATTTACGTATATTATATAATATTGTCGGAAGATAAAATAATATCATACAACGAATATTATTTGAAAATTGTTTTTGGTTTATGTGACTTTTATTTTAATGTGCAATTATTTATTATATCATTCGTGCGACGTATAAGCTTAGATATAGCTGCTATATCACTTATTTTATTTTTTAAATTTAAGTTCATCAGTTAAATAATATTAATTTTTTCAGAGAAATAGTATACTTTTTTTATATTTGATTCGAAACATTTTCAAAATATCTACATAAATATGTATTCCTATTTCATTATATTTCTAGCAAAATCTGCTGGGTTAATTATAACATTATATTAATGTCTATTTAGTATTTTAGTAAACAAATGTTAACAATTTAAAACATAAACACTAAATTTTCAATTTGATTGATTGATTATTATAAATAAGTAACAGAAGTATACATATAAATGACTATTTAATAATTAATTACTTTAAAATACTTATCAGTACGCAATTATTACAGTTTTGTATGCAATTGGGAAATATTTCTCATTAATAGAAGAATGTTAGAAACAATTTTCTTTTATATTTTACTAGAGAATAAAATTGTTTTTAACATACTTGAACATTTTGAAAAGGATACGTTTTAAATGTAAATGGTATGTGGTACTATATTAATATTAATGGTGATCGATAAGATTTGTATTTATTAGTTGTCTTAAGTATATGGTTTATTTAATTTAGTGAACTCTGAAGTGATATATTGTTATAAATGCGTAACATAATAAGTAGCAATTAGTTTTATCCGCTTTATCTAGTTTTATTCATCAGATTATTTCTCTAGGTAAGATGTGAATCTTAGAATTAATTGCTTACGTCTTAACTGAAAATTAACTACTCGTTCACTAAATTTATCTAAAGGTTTCTAAATGTCAGTTGGTGATATTAGTGCTACTGCGTTCATTAGAGGAAAATAGGAGCTCTAGTTAGTTAATCAGGATTCGGGATTTGTGTTAATATTATTGTAGTGCGTACTAACGTTGTTTTCAGAACGACAAAGTCGCGAAGGTTATAATTGATTGTTTTCACCGTTATTATTTAATGAGAAAAACAATCTCACTGTCTTAAATCTTTTTTCTAATATGTTCATATTGTTATATTGATTATGCTGTAAGGGAGGACATAGTAACATATGATTTATGGATAAACATATAATAATATGACACAATATATCATTGTGATTTAAATTTAAAATCAAAATGTATTGTTCATATTTATTAATTCAATTTCAATCTTAAATAATAAAAATAATTCTAAATTTTGAAATAGCCGATTTTCTTTGATGATTAAATTAAGTTCCAAATATATCTTAGTCATTTTATTTAAGTATTTATGTTAAAAATTAGCATAGAAATGTTGTTTTTTTTTCAAATTTTAATATCACTGTGTAAAATAAAATAAAATAAATTGAATAAAAGAAAAAAATCCAGGAAGAACGATACGATATGATAAACCGAACATTTTACGCTCAATTTGTATTGAATAATTCTGATTTTTTAGAGTTTATATGTAAGTATAATATTCTAAATTATCATATTGTTATATATTTATTTAAATGATTTAAAGAGTTCAAATTTCGTAGAAATAATTTAAAAATTATTAAATTTAAAAAATTCTTTTTGTTTAAGATGTACTAAACTGCATATTACGAATAGCTTATATTTTATTCTAAAATTATTACAAAGATTTTATCGTGCTTAGTGATCACATGATAACATAGTATATTTTATAATATTTAACATAACCATGTTATACCCAAGTATAATGATATTATTAATACCAAAATACATCGAATAAAAAATTTACTAAAAACAAATTAAAATAGCCATGGTGAATCACCCTGTATACATTAATTATTTATTTGTCCATTTTAATAGAACTACTAAAAATAATAAATAAATATGATTTGGATGTAAGTAATGATATTATCCGATAAACATATTTTGACAGGCAGTAAAAGCGCTTATCAAAAATAAAATAAAACCTTAAATTCACTGGCTATTAGTAAGCGTTTCTGTTATGATAAACTGCAACGGGGCCGACAGTTTTAATGATTTATCTGTGAGTCAAATATGACTGATAAGTCTATGGGTGTAATTAAAATCGGCGTTATTAGCGTTATAATGACGACATTCTCCGAGTTAGTTTTTTCCCTTCTGTATACTTATTAACTGCAGCTGCGACGTGATCGTTTTACCGCAAGACGCGCACATTTATCGAATAATAAATATATTTTATTATACATTCACAGTATACGTATAATAAAGTGACGGAAGATTATTAATTTCCCTGCAGACTATACTGCTACAGCTGCATACTTTACAGAGACAATGCGATAAATTATTTGTGGATCAGTGTGTAATGTGTATTATTAAAATATATAAATAGTTCACAATATTGAATATTACAGACCTATAGATGTAATTTTTCCTTACTGATATCAGATGTCATGTCATTTTAACTATTGAAAACTCAATATTATGGAAAATATAGTTCTAAAATTAGGAAATGTAAATAGATCGTATCGACGAGTCAAATATATATATATATATATATAATTTCCTTTTGATATCGTTTATTCGTACTGCGTAACAAAAAAAAGAAAAAAAAACAGATATTATAAATAATATATTATTTTTTTCTAAACATTTGAAATGAAAAAAAAAGTGTGGGCTAGGCTAGTGAGTACCACTTTTCTGTGTACGGTAGATGTCTAGTGGGTCACTGTGATGGATGTGCTAAATTTGAATTCAATGATATATCATTGTATAGAAAAACGATTTCGAGCGAGATCGGTCAATCAGCTTATATCATTATATATCACTAAGTATATATTTTCTTGCTCTGTTTTTTATATTGCTTTAAGGTAAAAAAAAATATATATATATATTTTACTATTAGTACAGTAGAAAGAAACAATTTTTGCCCACAAAATTGCGTTTCAAAATATCATTAAATGTATAAAATATAATAATATATATATATATAATGTATTATTTACACATAAATTACTCATAAAATATTATATATACTATATTTTCAATCCTTAGCTATAAAAGTTTCAAATTTTAATAAAATTTCAATAAAATTTTTAAATTATTTGGTGATAATCGTCTTTTTATAAAAAATTTGAACTTTGAAGTCTTATAAAAAAAAAATGTGTCAATTGTGTCAATGTATTTTAAATATTTTTACATATCTATAAATAATTCACAATATGTTTTTTTTTGTATTTTGTTTTTAAGTATTTTGACCGAGGGAATAATTTTTAATGACATTTATAGAAATTCAATTTTAAATTTAAAATATCTATAAATATCTCAAAAAAAGCTAGATTATTTTGAAAATGTTCCTTAATTTGAATTTACTGATTATTTTGAAAACTATAAGGGGTTTTTAATTCTAACCTCTTTAAAGTATAAACTAAATTAGCTATCTGAAATACTTCAAAACCGATAATCGAAGCATTATTTAATCTAATTATTATATATATCTATATAGATACACACAAATAATTAATATTATTGTACAATCCATACATTTACGTTTGGTTTAGAATCTAGAAATCCAATAAGATATAATTCGTTGTTTTAAATGTTACTCTGTTATAAATTTATAATATTAAAAAATCAATATATTATGTTTGAATGAAAATACGAGTATATTATGAACAACGAGTTGATGTAACAAAAAAAACAAGACTTGACGAGGATTATCTATTGAATCCAATAAGGTATTTTTCATTATTATTTAATTTTAGTTTTGTTTTTATTCTTTTAAATTGTATCATAAAAATTAAACATTAAAGCATACTGTGAGTTTGAATCTCATAACGAATCTCCATCGGCTGCAGGTCTGTTAAACAAAAGTCAATAGTCTGAACTTTTAATATATATAAACTGCCAACTCTTTTATCATAAAAAAGCAGATATTAATTTTGTCGATGCCGCGAGAGAGTACATGACATTATATCTATTGTCCGTCGTCACAAACGCGAATGAACCCCGCAATGTCAAATGTACCACTCTTATTCAATGACTAGATATATTATAATATATTGTTAGGTCCACCCAGACGATATACGCGTCACTTTGGCGTTTTTCGACCTTCTGTCACACTGGATGGAGTACTTTTATATATATTATATCGCAATAACACACTGTCGATAATCGACGGTAGCGTCTTAGAATTTTTTTTTATCGATCCATCCAATAGCTGTATACAGAGCGGTTCATCAAGCATTCCTCAGAGCTCACCTCTTATCATTATATCCCTCGATTATACATAGATTTTGATTTTGGTTTTTGAAATTTTTAATCAAGCTCGTAGGCTGTGTTTTAAAATACATATATTTTTTTATTGTACATGCACTTTATTGTAGTGATATATACATTTTCATTTAAAACGAGAACCTCATTTCATCACTTTAAAATATATTAAGTACTTCATAAAATTAATTTATATTTTATTGTTAGCGTGGAGAGAAGGTGATTTTTATTTTTGAAAAAAAAAAAATAGAATCAATACACAGAATACACAGTTCTCCTTAAGCTAATAAATCTCATAAACGATAATTTGGAAAAAATATATAATAATTAAATGACAAAATGGACGTGGCCATTATGTCTTGTGAATCACCCTGTACACGTGGTACCTATAACGATATATTATTATAATACACTCGCACAAAACACGACTAAGCCGTTGTAGTTCTGCAGTATGCTTGCCATTTCCATCGCCTATTATATATACATATATACGTAGGAAATATCCACTGTTGGAGCGGTTTTTCTCGTTTCTTTTTTCCCACTCTCGTTGCTACGGGTTACACGCGCAAGACATGCGATAACTTTACACGGGTAGTATATTATAGCAAATACGCGCCCAGAGTGCTGCATGAAATATATTTTATTTCTATTGCGTACCTAGTTTTAGTATATTAAAATTATGATATTATATAATTTTATGAATTTTGATTAGTTTTACAAATTATATATATATAAAAAAAACTGATCGAAAAGAGGTGTAGGCGTAACAATTTATTCATATTACTATTTTAGTTTCGATTGAATATAACTGATAGAATATATTGATTGAGTGTAATAATTAATATTATAATAATTTTAAATTTGTTTTATTAATCACGTCCAAAGTTGGTTAAAATAAATAAATTAATCAATTAAATGACTTCCAATTAAAATTTTCATATATAGCCCTAAAGTAAACGACCAGTTAACTGCGTACAATATTTAAAGCTATTTTATCACTTCTTTCAAACCTATACTGGTAAAGTGGACATTTTTTACTCACAAAACAATAATAATATTAAAAATAATTATATTTGTTAGTAAGTTTCGATACAAAATATATCGTTTTTTGAATCCTGAGCGGAATGATGAATGTATTGATTTTATAACGTGTGTTTTTATTTCTGATTTTCATTATCTTTTAGAGCAGTAAAAATACCTCGATTTTCAAAAAAATATATAGTTTATAGAAGTAAATTGGATCTATTTCATATTTTAAGAGTCAAAAGTCACAATTATTTTATTATGGATCGGGAAAATAAAACCAGATTTAGCTAAATCCTAAAAGTTATGTATATCAAAAAAGAAATATCATGAAATATAGTGTGTATACCTCGTTATACTATGATACATCATTGAATTCAAATTTAACACACCCATATTAGTGTCCTAATCGAAAATTAATGTACATCAGAGCGGTACCCACTTGCATACCTTTCTTTTTTTAATTTGATGGTTATCAATCAAAGTTTAACATTACTTAGTTGTACCTATATATTTTTGAATTCATAAAAAAATGCTTAAAAATAATTTATTTCAAATAATGATAATTGTAATATGACATGTTTAAATAGTAATAATAATATATTATAATATTAATTGTAATAACATAAAAAGTAGTAAATACACATAAGCTGCATAAAATGTTGATCTCTTTGATTAAATAAAGTTCGATTATTATAGGTAACTTAAATCATGAAATTTATATAAGTATTTTAAATTGATTATAGGTTAATATATTACTACCATAACTTGTGGTTACTATATTAATTTATCATAATTTGATATAATAATTGAAAAATCCAAAAATAATATTATCATGGGATGTTAGAACAATGCACCCATGACCGGAGTGTAGCTAAATTGCCTATAAAGGACGCCGTTTCATCATATTTTAACTATTGAAATGAATTAGATGAAAAAAAAACCCTAGCGTCTCATGAGGTACCTATCGAGTAAGTGTACTCAATGCTTGTATAAATTCCAGAATTAACAAAGAAAAACATTTGAGTTGAAAACTCAAACTTAGCATAACAAAGTATATACTTAAACTATTATAAGATTTTATGTACTTAAGTATTTTGTTACATCATTTTATATGTATTATATAACAACAGAATGAAGTAGAATAACTAATAACGTTTTACTAAATCATTTTATTTTTTATTCGATGCATTTTGTAAAATATCACAATAATATTAAATACCTTATTTTCTATTTGAATAGCAAAATATGTTTTTATATTATTATATTTTTAGTATAATCATAGAGATAAAAAATCTCAATTTGTTTGAGGCATATAGACCCAAAATGTACAGCGAAAAATGAGATAGGTTAGGGTTATATTTAAAATTAATATTAATGTCTATATCTATAATGGTTTAAAATGTCATGTAAAATCAATTTAAAAATGAGTTATTATATTATTACTTATATATATATATATTTTATATTATACAGATAATATTTACTAACGTAGTTATGATACTTGTAAGGTGTAGGTCATGAATGACGTCGTGTTTAAAATGTCAATACGACTTGATGTATTCATGAGTATCGCAATAAAATAATGATAGACAATTAAATTGTCTTTTAAAATTTTAAATTTTTGTTTAATTGTTAATAATATGATTTTATATGACATTTGCATGTATCGTTGCTTTAACGTTACACACATGTCTGGCATATTTTAATACTTCGTTTTGCCCCGCGATAGTATATTCAATTATATTGAAAATCATCTATATTTATAAATTTCGAGAATACATTTTAGAAAATTTAAAGATAATGTAATTTAAATTAAATCAATCTAATTCCTTTCTCGCATATTTTCTCTGGGAGAAGGAAGCATTTGAATTCAGAGTTTTTATAGGATTTAAAATTGTCTGGAATTACATTTCTTTCATCGAAATTATATAAAGTATTACGTTCAACAAAGTTAAAAAATAAAATACTACCGTTGATAAATTACAAATAATACTGCACATGTGTTGTATTAAAATTTACAAATTATCTTATGCAATGCGATCACGTATAACTATATTCATGGGTCTTTATTAATAATATGCTACAGTATTTGTATTTGTATTTTTCATAAAAAGTACTATGTATAATAAATATACTTCACTCCATACCATATAGATAGTTATAATTAGATAAATAGTACTTAAAATTTGAAATAAATATTATATTATTTAATATATTATTAAAATATTTCATAGGTAATGTATTAAATGGCATACCAAATTACTAACCCTAAATCAATGCACTAGACTCGTGATTGATCAGCCACAATTTTTTATAGAAATATGCATTCATATTACATATATTATAATATTTAGCAGAAACAGTCTTGTAAAAAAGAAAAAAAAACATTTTAACTGTTGTAATTAAATACAGACACAAATATATTCATTCAAAAAGTACTTCAAATACTTTTTAATTTTAAAAGTAGTTAATTTAAAATTTAAAAATTTAATTTTAAAATATTAATTTTGTTGCTAATTACAATTTGCAATTACACATTTAAGTATCATTAAAATTTTGTATTACAGACTTCATTTTAAAAAAAAATTTAAAAATTTAAAATTTAAAATGGAAATAAAAATGATAAGCAAGTGGATACTACTCTGCTGTATATTGTATATTAAATGTCAAATGAGTCATTGTAATGGGTGTGTTAAATTTAAATTCAATAATATATAATAATATCATGTTTACGAAATACGAGTATGAGCGGACACGGAGTGGAGTTATTCTATATTATAATTATTTGCATATTTCATGATATTATTTTTTTTTTTTTTTTGATAAAGCTATTAAAGTTATTTATTTTACTGTTAGTATTACATTAGGTTGATTTAATTTTTTCCATAAACATTCTAATAAACAAATTTTTAGTATTATATTACAATTGTTGTACTGTATTATTGATTTTAGCTTTCGAGTTAATATCTTACTCTAAATACTATAAAGTTAAAAATAATATGAATAGAGTCATAGTAGGTATAAATAGATAATATTTTAAAATTAATCTACATATTTTGAAAACTTCACTGTATATAGAAAATTGCATAATATACATAAAAATTTTATGCAACTATCAATAATGTTTTTGAACAAATTTACTAACATCACTATCCATCGTTAAAACACATAATTTTGTTCAAATTTAAAGTACATATATCTAAGACAAATAAATGTGTTCGTGTGTTTTTTATCTCTATAAAAACCATTAAAATATATATAGCATAATTTTTAAAGTATTTCTAAGTTATTATAGTAAGTAATTTCTAAGTTGTATGTAGTTTAAATTTATTGAAATTCTTCAAAATCACAACAATTTATAAGTTACAGGTAAGTTTTACCGTATATAAAACCATAATATGAATATTTGGTAAGAGTTTCGAGAATCTTTAAGTATTTGTTTTCGAATTATAACAAAAAATGAAAAATGTATGAGGATAAATAGTTGTTACATGGGAAATTATCTAATTTTATAAAAAATAATTGCTTCAAACGATTAAAAAAAAAAATTATTTTTTTTTTTAAATATAGATAGAAAAACTTCTAAGAAACTTATATTAAATTTTATGATGAATAATTCTTTTGAATTGTTAAAAGTATTTGATTTTCCAATACACATACGCCCATACAGTGTAACAATATATATATTGAAAATACTTCATTTAAAATGTGCTTTAAATAATAAAAAAGTATTGCAACATATAAAATAAATACTTAAGTAAGCCAAACAGAATACTATTTTATGACAGAGTGAGCAATGGTTTGTGCTTTAATTTTTTCTTTCTTTTAAAAGAGGCAGGGATTGAGTATATGATGAATTAACTAATTATAAATAAATAAAATATGAAAATGATAAAAATTTATAGTACTTACCGAGCCAGAGTCGTTTGGCGATATTTGGTGGGAAAATCATGTGCAAAAGACTGACGTTCTTCTCTCTCTCTTTATCGACGGCCAAATTGGCTTCTTCGATTGAACTCTTCAACTTGTCCATTCTTCTCCGAAGACCATCCTGTAAAAATACACACTATGATTTCGACTCAAAAATATGAAAAAACAATTTTTAAACTAAAGCAATAATAATAGTTGCATTAAATATCTAATAGTTTAAGGTTATTATAATTATTTTTTTAAATCGCATTGATATAATATTACTTAAAATTATATATTTTAAAAGTGAAGAGATTTTTATTAATGACATTATGTTTCTAATGATTCAAACTTCTGAAATTGTTATTTTGGTACGTATGGGAATTATATAAATCTTGAAATATGAAATATTTTTTCTAATACGATTGTTTACTTTTCAGAAAAGTGGACAAGTAAAACGTCTCAAATTTCAGCATTCATAAAATATGATTTATTATAAATAATGTGTTGCACAACTTTGCTGCTTAATATACAAACACATATCTTTATCAGGGTTATACTTTAGTCTCGAATATCTCATCTACTTTTCGTATCAATGTTTATGGGCGTGCATTAAAACAAAACGAACACAATTGTATAATATACTTCATAAAATATAGTCTAATCTCGTAAAACGTGGTTTATAAAAAAATGTGTTATTTTTTCTTTGAACAACTTTTTCTCCTGTCTCAATCGATATAACATGAGAGGGTAGAACTATGTTAGCAAAACTTCCCATTCTTTGAGCGTTTAAATGGAAACTAAAAATTAAAAACAAATACGCAAATAAAAATTGTTTTTTTCAATGATTTAAAGTGCATTCGTGTGATGTTTCCCTGGTAAATATTTTTAATAAACATATTTAAAAAGCTTTATATACTATATTATTTTTCATTGAATTTTTTTTTCTCTCGTCTTCTCTGTCTAAATTTTTACAGCGAGTTTCCCAGGGTATATAATAATATAATTTTGTTTATAATGATGTCCATATATTGAATATGCGTTAATTTAATGTAATTATTTGAGCGT